>OY744476.1:99960578-99993078 GCA_963556175.1 Tipula confusa | reverse complement strand
CGAATCCGTATTCAGCACAGAAATTCTTATATATAAAAGGATTCTCGAGGGATGAAGCAGCAAATCTTTTAAAACATCTACCAATATTAGATGCTAATTATACGGAAGTACTCAACAAATTGAAGACGTGGTATGACAGAAAGCATTATACGGTTCGATCATTTATTAAAAGTTTCCTGGAAATACTAACCATTCCCAATCCAACTTCGCTGCATATTCGGAATATAATGGACACAGCTGATGAAATGTGACGTTTTATAGCAATTAAATCACATAAATTACTCGCATGAAAAATCCTATTTATATTCACTTACTTGACACAAAATCACCGAAATTATTATAAATAAAATGTTATTAAAATAATGAAACGTTTAAATTCGATCGAATTCACCGTTTTATAGAAAATACCCTCCAAGTTACTATTATCCAATAGTGACACGAAATTAACTAACGTTAAACCACAGTATATAATTATCACGCACACACTTCAACCTTTATACTGCCATGATACTATACGACGACGGTAAATGTGTATAATAGAAATAGTCAATAACAGCTATGTCGAATTCTACTCGATTCCGGATCTCAATGCTCCTTATACGACTGCCCTCGAAAGACCACGATTTTGAAAAACTGTTTCAGACCACCACCACAAAATTATCGGTTAACGAGTACATGGTGAGGTTGCAATTTAAATCGGATAGATGGCCATTAGACGAATCGTTGGGTATTACCGTCAAGCGATTGTATGCTGTTGAAAGATAGTTTGTGAGATATTATGAATTATTTAGGCAATACATTGACTTTATGGAGGAATATAATAACCGTCGTCACATGGTAGAAGTAAACCTCCAGCGCCAGAAATGAAGTATGTATAATCTGTTAACCGGACTAACACTGGTCCGCGATATTCTAATAAGAGTCTCAGCCCATATAAGGTTTTTACAGCCGATGCAGAGAACAGGTATAGTCAGCTCTGACTGAAATTGGCAGATTTTAAATCCAGATTTAACTTCTGGAAATAGTATTTTAATTCTTCTGAAGTGATATCAAAGTTAAACATCGCTGAAGCGATACCATCTGGCAAATCACATGAAACTAAACTGCTGGGAATGGAATGTCAACCAAATACCGACACTTTGATCTATCTACTATACAACAGCCACCCATAAAAGAACTACTTTGTCCTTAGGTAGTAGTATTTTTGATGCCAATTGCATGGGTTTTGCGATTCTAGGGAAATTGCATTTACAGGGTCAGTTTACTTTCGAAAATTTGATAAAGGTCAAATTTATTATCAACTTTATAGCAGCCAAGATGATGGCGAAAACCAAATTGTGCAACGAGAGGACTAAATTCACATCAATTAAAAAAATCATCAAGTGCCGTTTAATAGACACACCTATACTTGGACGCCATCTCAAAGCGGGCTCAACTCTTTTGGAAGATATAGTACCTGAAATATCTTACTTCGACAAAGCTCGCGTCAAATGGAATGTCAATAAAGAAAATATGCAAATCAACAGTGCAAATCAAGTAGTTTTGATAAAGGAAGACATTCCTGGCAATGATGGACGAGTTTGTGTTGCCGAAATACTAACGCACCAAGGAACATTTCGAAGATCAATTACAAAGCAGTGTCGCCTTCCACGATGTTTAAATTTCTCATAAGTAAATTTGTAACTTTAAATTTTTGAGAAAATGTTCCATACCATAGTTAATGATTGAACAACAGACATAGTTAAAAAAAAACTTTTCAAAACTAAATAGAAATACTTCCAGGACCACACTCATATCCTTGTGTCGCTTTGTTTGTCACAGGCCTGATCCTTTATATTTTTAAAATTGATTATACCATAATTGGAACTTGTAGTATAAACTGTCGAGGTTATTCAGGATGGTTTTGAGATAGTAATTTAAGGTCATAGAATGGTATGTGATGTTGGTTCAGTCATTGTCACATTTTGTTATCTTTGTATGTTTATGGTGAACGATAACACCTTTACACCAAATATTTACACAAGACCCGCTAAAATGCCCATTATACGGGACCTAATGGGAAAATTTATTCTTGGAAGAAAGTCTCAAAAGTATGACTCTGGCTGACAAAAAGAAATCGTTGTAATTTTTGTTTGGTCGGGTTCCATAAGTCAATGTCGTCCTCCACAATGTTTCCATTCAGAAATATATCTTGTAATTGATTAGACGACTCAGGTATAACTGACGGATGAAGAGTTTTTATGTTTGATGATCACAATTTGAAATGGGAGACTTCTAAAAGAGAGGACACGCGCCAAATGAGCCCATAAGTCCCTATTTATCTATATATATATATATATATATATATATATATATATATATATATATATATATATATATATATATATATATATAAATATATATGTCTATATATATATATATATATAAATATATATATATATATATATAAATAAATATATATATATATATATATATATATATATATATATATATATATATATATTTATATATATATATATATATATATATATATATATATATATATATATATATATATATAACTGCTACGCTCATAAACGTGTTACAAGAAATAACACTCTTTAAAGAGTGGTCTATGGAGAATAATAAAAAAATGGATGAAAGATTCCAGGCCTGGGATAGGGCATTGGAGAAAATCGAATCAACTGCTGAAAATAAAATGTTAAAAATGGAATCCACCAAATTGGAAAAAAAAGTGGAATTTATGGAGCAACACCAACATGAAAATTAACTCGACTTTATTGGAATAGCAGCTTCAGATAAAGAAAACATAATGGAAACCATTTTAAGCATGACCATAATAAAGGATTGAATCTTGAATTAAGTGAAAATGATATATATTATGCTTAACGCAATGATATTTACAATGATTAATGTATCTAAACTAAATCATGGTCACTTTTACTCACCTATACATAAAACAACATCATCCAAATCTGATATTCATGACAATTTTTGGATTATACATCAAAACGCGCCGAGTCTTCGTAAAAACGGTGATTCAATTTTCGCTTCTAATTTCGCTTCTTACAAAATTTTACCAGATATTTTATTCTTCTCAGAAGTTTGGATAACAAGTAATGAGGTAAATTCTTATAAACTTAATAATTTTGTAACAGTTGATGGTTGTAACAATAACTATTCAGCCGATGGTATTGTTGGTTACGTTAAAAATGGTATCACTTTTAATTCCTCTATTAAAAATTTAGAATGTGCTGATGTCTTGCAATTAAACTTTATATTAGATTTTGATTCTCTAAATTTTTTCAAAAAATTTTGAAAAGTCTGTGAAAACTAGATTGTTAATTTTTCTAAATAAAATGTAATTTTTTTCAAGTCAGACACTGTTTAGAGAAGTCGGTTCGTAGCACCGAAATTACTTTATCAAATTTTTTGAATACCATTACAGATTCATTAAATGATAGTGATAATGCGGCGGCTAACTTCATTGATTTGACTAAAGCATTTGGCACAGTGGATCATGGACTATTATTGTATAAGTTGGATTGTGCTGGTATTCGAGGAATAGCTAATAACTGGTTTCGGTCTAAAAATAGAAAACAATCAGTCAAAATTCTCAGTGCTCAGTTCTGGGTTCAGTATTGTTTTTAGTTTAGATAAACCCAATTTTTTCTATAAATTAAAGGGATGCATGATTGGTTTTGCTGATCTAATAAACTTATTGCTAATCAAATAAATAATGATCTTTTAATGTTAAGAAGATCGTTAGATTTAAATTTCCTGGTTCTAAGTACAAAATCAAAAGTAATGTATTTTAAGTGACATGCTCCTATAAGGTTTCAGCTGAAATATCCATTTGCTCTAACGATTATAATAATATTGTTATAGTAGAAAATTTTAAATATTTAAAAGTTACTTTAAATTCAATCTGTTATCGTTAGAATGCAGAGCAGTTCAGTAAAATTGTGATTGTTTTGTGCTAATAATAGTTAAACATTGGCCACCGGGAAACCGGACCAGTTCTGATTACAACTTCAATTTACAATTAAAAAATTAAGAAAATTACAAAATACGGTTGTCTTTGGTTTAAAAAATTAAAAATTAATTAAATAAATTAAAATAAAATTTCTTGCTATAACTCAAACAAAACAAACAAATATTACAAAAACGACTCAATTTGAAAAAGATTGTCAAAAAAAGCAGCAATTTCTTTAAAGTTCTCAGAAATTCTAGCTTCGAAGAACTTGCTTTGATATCAGAAGGTAAGATGTTATAGAGCTTCAGAGCTTTGAAGATGAAAAATCTCCGGCAGTATTCTTTTCTGGTGAAATCAACTTTTTTAATGGTTAATAATACGAAGATTATATCTTTAAATTTGCCTGACCCTTTCATAGCCACCTCTGTTGTAAAAAACTTTAAGTATTTTATAAAAATATAAGTATCTCAATGGTAGAATTTGTCACTCGACAAATAAATGAAAAGTGTGTAACGGATCAAGGTGCGAGTCCTATTAGTTTCATTAAAACGACACCATTGGGATCTGCACCCCGATAGCGTTAGCAGAATTCTTCCAGCAGAAACGTTGCTGCGGTATGATAGCCGGCTAGAGCTCAGGGTGAGGCGTGGGGTTTGCAAGGCAAGCTTAGAAGCTGGAATAACCGCAGGAAAGGATTAGAATATAGGAAGGCGGGATCACTTGGACAGTATCGGCATGCAACCGGACTTGCAACCATCACATCACGAAAAAATTTAACAAAAATAATATATTCATATTATCATAATTACTTTAATCAAATTAAATAAATTAAAGGTAAAAAAAACACAAACGAAACAAGTTTGAGAAAAAAAAAACAAAAAGAACTTAAATAATTTAACAAAATAAAATTAAATTAAATCTTAATTAATGACGACACAATTACAACTCTTAAATAACACTTATTTTGGACGCACACAAATAAGGCCATGATCATCTTCTTTCTCCACATGTTTATATTTAAACGCAACGGTATCATTTACTGTTTACTTGGTTATTTAACTTGGTTAAAATGTTGTACATACATGTAGCTTCCAGTGTAATTTCTGCATCTCTTTTATCATAAATATCATCAGATAAAAGTAAAAACAGCAACATTCTCTGGTAGGTCTATCTCGTGGTATACATACATCACCCACTTCCCCATACCTCTCAAAACTTTACGAAAATTTTCTGGCGTTGTCCAATTAAACTCACATTGTTAATCTTTAATGACATCATACCGTCGATTCTTGTGACCAGTTATTTTATTATTTTATTTTACAGCACAAAATTATCACAAGTTTATTTTAATAAATATTTTTTTTTAATTTAAAAAAACTTTTATTTTTACATAATTTAGAATTTTTTCTTAATTTTAAATTTTGTGGATTCCTTTAACCTCGTTTTGCTTTTCTTTGTTTTTGTCTCAAATTTTTCTAAATTACTCATCCCGATTACCACTAAACACGACTTTTTATCCCTACTCATTACCCGTTACTTATTTTGTAAACAAACAATGTAGGGGCAATGAGCAGGTATACAACATAAAAAAAAATAAATTTTAAAATAATTTAAACAAAAAAATTCGAGGGTGGACACATAAATAAATATGACATAGGGGAACGAGCACAACAAGTCGCTCGTTACAAGTGTGGTCTCGAGATCGTTTTCTGTACATGATACGTATTATGTTTTTTTGAGCTACAATTAATTTTTTTAGCGTTTCGTGTACCGCTCCACCCCAAAGAGCCAAACCATAGTCTAATCTAGAATTTATTAAGGCAAAATAAATCGATTTTTACAACGCCCTTGGACACAGGATATATATATATATATATATATATATATATATATATATATATATATATATATATATATAAATATATTTATGAGTGTATGTATATAACATGCCATATTGATCTTGCTAATGAGTTTATATACCTTAACCATTTATTTTACTTTAAGCTACTACATGTTCATCTCAATTTTCGATTTCAACGATGTTGAGTAAATATTTTCTAAACGTATAACAGACTCATTACAATTTTCTATTTCTAATATTGTTCTAAACGTCATTACAGAAAATATAAATTTTTCATTTATTTTCAAATTTTCAGGTTATTGAATTACTTCAATGACATCTAAAAATAATTTTTTCGATTTTTTTTTTATTAGATGATGATCTTGAAATATTTGTTCTTACGATGTTAATATCCGATAAATCGTTATATTGACCCCGTGTAAACGCGAATCATCATTATAAAAATAATTCGATTTTTGTACTTTTGTTGCCGTTGCGGTAATGAATTTTTTTTGCTATTAGCGCTACGATACGATTGTAATAGCCTATCTACTTTAATAACTAATAATCACTCTATTTATGATTGATAATGATAATAATTGTGTGTGCTAGGTATTAAAAGTTTTTTTTTTTTTTATTATTAGAAGAATAAAATAATGTATATTAGTCAAAATTTGTTATAGAAAGTAATTTGGTATTTTTTGTGTCGTTGGTATATTAAAACGGAAGATAATGAGTTTTGTCACATATTTAAGACATAATTAATTTTATTATCATGTTACATCTTTTATCTACGACAATATAATAAATAAGACATTTTTATGGTTACACATTTTCATATTCTTATGAAGTATACGAGTAGTAAAATTGGGTGGAAAATAAAAATGAAGAAAATTAATATTGATTTTGATTAAAATATTTTATTTGCCAACAAAATATGGTTAAGTAATAAAATTTCGATTTTAATTATAAAAAATAAAATAAGTTATGATTTTTTGTCTGACGAAAATTGAATTTGTAAGATTTGCAGAATTCGCTGTCAGATTTAGTTTAAATTTTTTTTTCAAAAATATATAACTTGCTTCACGGGAAAATATTGGTGATACAATTTTTTTTATATAGAGAGTAGTAGCCGCAGAAAAAATGGTTTCTCTCCTAACCATCAATCTATCGTGTGTAGATCAAAATACAAGTAGGTTATGCAGATGAAGATATCACTTAACACTACATCTTAAAACTAATACTGAAAGGCGCCAGCAA
The DNA here is from genome assembly GCA_963556175.1 of Tipula confusa. Taxonomy (NCBI): domain Eukaryota; kingdom Metazoa; phylum Arthropoda; class Insecta; order Diptera; family Tipulidae; genus Tipula; species Tipula confusa. Next base: position 99,986,002 of record OY744476.1, on the reverse strand, counting down.
TAAATTAAAAATGGGAACTTACAACGCTCTATTGAATACAAGAGCCAAGTTGATAATTTTAAACCAAGCTGATTGTGATTTTAAATGACCGGCAAATATAGACATCTTGATAGGAGCAGATATTTTCTTAATAATTCTTATCTTTGGACAGAAGCACACCTCATTAAAAGACAATGATACCTTATCATGCAAGGCCAAGAATATACAATTAGATAAGGACATTGATAAAACGCTGAGAAATTTCTGGGAGATAGAGGAGATATCACAAATGAAAGAACTTTCACCAAAAGACAACAAATGTGAAGGACAATGCATAAGCAGACTTACACGAGACGTAATGATGGTAGGTATGTAGTGAACCTTCCTTTTAAAATCAATTCTCCAAAATAAGAAAATTTATTAATTGATGCCACTAAGCGCTTCCAAAGCATTAAAGGAAAACTAGCGAAACACCAACAACTACGTGACGCTTATGCCATACAATTTTGGGAATATATGTGTATAGGCCATATGAAAGATGTACCAGAGATAAAAAATCCAGTTAAATTTAAAAATATATGTTATTTGTCTTACTATGCAACAACTAAAGCTGTCAGCTACAGCACAAAGGTACGAGTAGTATTGGCCGGTTCACACAAAACTTCAACAGGAATTTCCCTAAATGTTGGTGAGGCCAACGAGCCAAACAACTTTGTGGGCCACATTATTGAGGTTTAGATTCCATCGAATTGCAATCGTGGCGGATATTGAATGGCTGCATTACCAAGTGGTCGTAGCACCAGAGGACTTGGATTTTCAATGGATCTTGGGATGAAAGAATCCAAAGGTAAAATACAGCACTACAATTTAACCAGAGTGACGTTCGGTCTTACATGTTTCGCTTATTTAGCAATATAGTCTATACAATAGTTATAGCAAGTGATAACGTGGATGGTAAAAAAGCACAACAAATAATCAACGATTGCTATGCAGACAACCTTCTTACAGGTTCTTGTAACGTGAGTTGTGCTTTAAAGTTAAAGAAGACTCTAACTGCTGCTTTAAATCAAGGAAGATGCAATTTACGGAAATTGTATTCAATTGCTTCTTTCAATATTTGTGACAAACTGCGAAAATGAAATAATAAATAAATTTCCCAGACACTACTAGGCACATGTAAATTCAGCCAACAAGCCTTCATTCAGAGGAATACGTCCAAATCAGCTTGAATTTGGCAATCGTGAAACCATGGCAATGGTGAACGGAAATGGTGGTGTTGGGAATTTTGACCACTGTTAACTACAATCGTATTTAGTTCGAAATAGCTTCTATTCCAACTGATATAAGTAAGATCGAGAGTTCCAGAAATTATCGATAATTGGACCATGTGGAGGATTACCTGAATCATTGCCACGTGGACAGCCTATTGTTGGAGAAATTAGCTCGATACCAATCCTATCAAGTGCCTATCGGGCATTCAGTTCATTGGTCTACTGTACCAATTGTCAGTAAATCAGTCTATTAAAAAGACTAATTACCAAACATACTATAATAATGGCAGTGAAGTATTTGGACATTAGAAGGCAACAAAACGCGTGAGAATAGAAATTAAAACATACATATTCACCAGGATTGAACATCATGGAGTGAGCACAATATAAGGTTCTGGAATTATAACGTAAAAATTACTTACCAATTTTTTGTGACATCAAAGCTATGACATGAACTGTAGTAATAAATTTAAATTCTAAACGCGCTGAAAATGAATGATCAGAACATAGCTGCAAAATATATATACACGATAGATGTCCTGCTAGTAGTCATTGTGGATATTTTTGGTCATACTTTATTCGAGAACGAACTGTCGTACATACAACAAATATAAGACAACAACACAAATTTAATTAACGAAATTGCAATTTTGGTTTTATTTGGAAACAAACACTTTATATATACCATAACGAGAGTTATTGGAACATGATCTTTCGAGCCGGACATGATTTGAAACAATAAGTTTGCGATCTTACAAAAGGCGAACCAAGTTGAACATTATAAAGTGTGGGCGATTAGTGAATCAAAGGTGTGAGCGATTAGTGAATCCAAGTATGAGCGATTAGTGAATCAATTTGTGACCTTGCGATTAAATTTGTGGTTAAAGGCATTGCGATTAAGTTGTTCTAGTTCCGCGAACAACGAATTACTTTGATGGCGACTGCCGAAATCCAGAAAGAAATGGACGTTTTATATAAAAAACGTGGTCAGGCAAAGGCGGCTATTACGCGAGTTGAAATTTTTTGCGCTACGAATTTAAAGGAAACGAACAATAAAAAGATAAATATTCGGCTTGAATTATTGGAAGGCTCGTACAGAAAAATCGGCAAGGATAAATGTTATGTATCAAGAACTACATCAACAATTCAACGATACAATGCGCACATTTGTGCAACAGCAAATGAATTACTTTAATAATCTCCACGATAAGAGTTTTACTACCAAGGAAGTGGGTCATGATGAGATTCGGTTGCCGAAAATTGCCATACCATCATTTAGTGGCAACTATTCCCGTCTTTCAAGGATATGTACGAGTCCTATATTCATAAAAACGTAAATATTTCCAACGTCCATAAGTTTATATATTTAAAGGGTTAACTCGTTGGTGCAGCGGCTAATTTAGTAAAGCATATTCAAATCACTGAAAGAAATTATAATGTCACGTGGGAGAAAATTGTGCAACGCTATGACCATAAGGATCATATAATGAACACGTTTATCAAACAATTTTCTGATCAACCAAGGTTACAAGGAAAATCAAAGGATCTTTGCCAAATGGCTGATACAACCGATGATTAGAGGCATAACAGCGTTAGATCCTGATGCTGAATGTAGGGACACGTGGTTGATATATTTGTTAATTGAGAAATGTGAAATCGAAACAAAAACCGCCTGAGCCTTAGAATCGCACAATAAGTCATTCCCAATGCACCAATCACCAATGCAAATGTAAGTGTAGAACAAGTCAAATTATGTCTAATGTCCAGCGACAATCACGGTTTACCCATAAGTGCGCGAAATTCAATAATATGGAGATGACAGCCAGGAGGGGTTTCGTAGCAGAAAGACGGCTCTGTTTCAGCTGCCTGGGCATTGCAGCATTTATCAATGAATTGAAGATTTAGAATAAGATGCTTAAAATGCAAATGGCGACATCGTCATTTACTGCATATTGAGCCAGATAGAGCTCTTAAGAACAAACCCAAACAAGAAGCAGGGTCGGAAAAAGTCACGAACCATCAAGATAAGGTTTGACGCTTATGGTAAGGACGCTTCAAATGAGAAGTATCAATTCTGACGGTTATAGGGAGGATGGTTCCTACGGACGCGATAAAAGTTGTTTTGGGAAGATTTCGATTGTGCAGGGTGCTATTGGATAGTGGATCACAAGCTTCGTTCATCGACTCTACATTTTTTAAGAATCTTAATATTTCCAAAAGAAATGCGCGAATTGCAATGGCTGGCATGGCAACATCAAAACTAGAAATTGAAGGACTTGCATCAATTGAATTTATGCCAAGGCAGAATGAAATCATAAAGCCAGATTTCTTCATTTTAAAATGTTTAGCCGTTAACTTGACCGACATAGAAGAATTTGACAAAATCGAGCTAGCTGTTCCTCAGTTCAACAAGGTTGGAAAAATTGACATGATTATAGGAGCAGATTTGTCCTTCAATCTGCTAAGAGTTGGCAGAAGATGTAAGGCATCTGTAATTGCTCAAAATGCAGTTCTAGGCTACATAATTTCGGGAGGTACACAAGGGACATCTAACATTCTAGATCTTAACCTCGGGCTAAACATTGATCACTTATTAAGACGGTTCTGGGAACAGGAAGAACTAGGTGAAATGGCTAGTAATCCGGATGATCATGAGATTGAAAGGCACTAAAGAACGCACTCTAAGCGAAGTCAAGATGGGCGATTTGTGGTTAAGATGCCATTGGAAAACACTGCAAAGAAACTTGTGAATTCTTCATATGTGGCAAAAAGGCGATTTCATAATTTAGAGAAAAATTAGAAAACAATAAAGAACTTAATCTTGAATATGGACAATTCATGCAAGAATATCAACAAATGGGCCACATGCATGAATGTGCGATGAAATAAAACGAAAATGAAAGTTTTTACTTGCCACATCATGTGTTTATTAAGCGAGATAATATGACGACGAAGGTGAGAGTAGTCTATGACGGTTCGTGTAAGAGTTCAGGCGGCATTTCACATACCTTCTTAGTTGTTCCAACAATTCAACAGTCACTATGATAAATACTTTTGCGACCCATAAATTTGCAATCAGTGCAGATATAGTGAAAATGTATTGCCAAATCCAGGTAAATGAAGATGATAAGAACTATCAAAGAATATTTTGGAGGGAAAGTCCATCAGAGCCGTTGAAAATATTTAAGTTATAAACTGTAACGTAAGGAACGTCATCCGTGCCATTTTTAGCCATACGATGCTTAGTAGAGCTTGCAATGGAGAACTTGACACGTTATCCAGATTTTTTCGAAGGTCTGGCTGATTTGAAAAGGAAAATAAATGAAATATTACTATCCGGTGGGTTTGAGTTACGGAAATGGCCCTCCAACGTTAAGGAATTCAACGACTTAAAAGAATACGTGCAAATTAATGATAGCGCTTAGACGATCAAGGTACTATGACTACATTGGTACCCTGGAGAAGACTTCTTTACCTTGAAATCTGCTGCCTTAAATACGAATCATATTTCAAAACGCGTCATGTTATCTAAGTCTGCTAAATCATATGATCCCTTTGAATAGTTGGCTCCTTTTATTGTTTTAATGAAAATTCAATTTCAGCAGTTGTGGTTGACCAAGTTGAGTTGAAATGATCCGATACCAAAAAATATACAAGATGAGTGGATTACAATCAGACATCAATTTAAAAATTTCGAAAATTTACGAATTCAAAGACACATGATACTGGATGGAAAGGTACAATTACATGCATTTGCTGATGCAAGTGAAAGGGCATATGCCGCCGTAATCGAGTCAAGAGAGGGAATCGTGCATGTATCGTTGATAACGGCTAAAACTAAGGTGAGTCCATTAAAAACCGTATCTCTTTCACGACTGGAACTTTGCGCAGGGGTGTTAGCTTCTAAACTTTAAAAAAAGGTGTTTGACCTGCTAAAGGACATTCCGCATACCAAACATGCCTGGACTGATTCTTAGACTGATGGAAGCAGTATGTAGGCAATCGGACAGCTGAAACCCTAAGTATATGTCCCAAACAGCAGTGGGAACACGTAAATCGAAGGATACTCTGTCAAGTCGAGGTAATTACTAGGTTGTGCACATTAGATAGTTGGTGGCATGGACCTGTATGTTAAGAAGTACATCTCGAAATGAAGTGATTGAATATGGTGAGTTGCTGGAACAAGAAACTTTGGCGATACCAACAGAAGCTAAGAAGGATAAATTAAAAGCCATATAGCTTCTGAAGATCATTTTTTGATGAAACTTACAGAAAAATGCTCGAGCTACTCAAAAGTATTACGAGTAGTGGTATTCAGGGTTGGGTTCTAATACATAAGATTATAACTACCCCAGAACTGAAAGTAGCAGTGGAATTTTGTATTAAATGGGTACAAGCCACAGAATTAGGCGAATAAATTACAATTCTCAAACAATCAAGGGAACTTCCGGGAAAAGGCATAATTAAATCTCTGAACCCATTTCTCGACGAATAATATATTCTACGAGTTGGAGGAAGACTAAATAACGCCAGTATTTCTTAGGATGCAAGACATCCCATCATTCTGCCGAAACAGAACCTATTAAGTTAACTAATCATTAGACATATACACATAAAATATATCCATTCAGGGGCTTCGCTAACTATTTTTCTTTGTAGGCAAAGATTTTGAATTATTAAGGGTAGAAGTTTAGTGAAAAAGTTGGAGCGAGAATGTGTCATCTGTGCCAGATTCAGTGGCAAGACACCGCAGTAAATCATAGGTCAGCTTCTAGAGTATAGAGTTCAAGCAGTTAGGCCATTTACGAATACGGGACTTGATTTCAAAACTTAAATGAGTTAAAATTATCATATGCGTGGCAATAATGTAGCAACCTCGAGAGATTCGTAAATAGGGTACATATTTTTTAGTTCGTGAATGCAATCTCGCAGTACTGTATCTCCTCAGGACTTTAAGTATTAATTTAAAAAACTTATTTTGTAAAATTTGAATTTTTTGTTTGTGGAATGCGGCTAATTACACCATAAAGGAGATCCATACAAGATTACAGCCATAGTACAACCGTCTTATAAATTAACATTTTGTTTTCATTAAGATAGATAACTTTTAGAAGGTAAAAACATAAAAAAGCTTGTTAACTTTATTAATTATAAAATTTAGGTGATTTTGGTAAGTCATTTTTGGATCTAGGAGAATGCCAAGATGTTTAACCGGTTTTTCTCAAGTTAAAGGTTGACCGTTTTAAAACAGATTTGTTTGAGGTAGTTTAGCTATCATCCTACACCGTGAAAAAATATAGCCTGTGATTTACTAGAGTTCAACTTAAGACCCCATTTGTTAAAGTAAGCTACAAGAATGTTGATATAATCAGTAAGTCTGTATGTATCATCAGCGAATAATGCGATTTCACATTCATCTTTAGTGGGAATGTCATTTAGAAAAATACAGAATAATATTGGGCTTATAACAGATCTCTGAGGAAACCTCGAGCTGATATTCATTAGACTGGAATTGGAATTTCGGATCTAAACAAAATATTTTCGATTTTCAACGTACGATTTCAATTGTTTGATTATATGCATTGGATAAACATATCTATGCAGTTTATGCAAAAGGCCATTAATCCAGACTGAGTCAAATTCCTTTTCTAGGTCAAGAAAGACGATGCCAGTAGATTTTTTCAAGTACCTTAGGATTTTAACATGTTGTGTTATGCGATCGACTTAGTGGATAGTAGAATGTTCGTACCGAAACCCAAATTGTTGCGGTATTATCAAACTATTTTCTTCAATAAAGTCATTGAGTCTATTTTTGATGATACAGCCAAATACTTTACTGACCGAGCTAATTGGTCGATAGCTGTTTACTTCACATGGGTTACTTCCTTGCTTCATAATTGCAACTACTTTTGCTATTTTCCAACAAGAGGGAAAATAAGACAGTTTGATGCAGTGCGAAAACAAATTTGTTAGAAATTGAAGTCCAGACTCCGAAAGATGTTTAAGGAAAACATTGAAGATTAAATCTTGGCTGGGTGCTTTAAGGAGGCGGCTTTTATTTATAATGCCTTTTACCTCTTATATTGATACAGCATATATTAGCATAAGTTTCATACTCTTCATAATCTCTTCTGATTCTGGAATGTTGACCGCAGTCCCAAAAGTTTTATGAAAATTTTGAGCAAGAGCTTTACATTTTTCATTTGTTTCTATAATTTTACTACAAACATCGGGATGGTTTAATGGTGGTATGCAAGGAAATTTTTTTTAATGATCTCACCGTATGCCAATATGGTTTAGATCCTTTTCTTAGAAAGTTTTTAACATATGCTGCCATTTAGCGTTAACAATATCATAGATTTTCTGCTTGATTACAGTGTTTAGTAAATTAACATTATTTTTTAGATAAGAGTCATGACTTCTTATCCATTGTCCACGGCGCACATTACGCAGCTTGATAAACTTAAGGATTTCGTCAGATAAAATTAACTTATACCTACTTGGCGCAACGATAGTAGGTACAGAAATTTCTGCTGCTTCCTTAAAAGTATTTGAAAGCTGTTCTGTCCTCAAGTCAATTTGGCTAGTTTTATAAGCGGATAGAACACAAAACTGGAAAGTAATCCGAATTCAGCTCATTTTTGGATCCAATGTAGTTTACAGGAACTTCATTGCTTGCTGAAAAGAAATTTATAGTACTATTGGTTCTAGTATTATGATGGTAGGTAGGCGTATCCGGACAGTGTAAGACAATATTCGCATGGCTATTAAGTCAAATAAGGTTTGTCCACCTTTATTAGACTTACTACAGTTCCAAAATGAATGACGGCAATTAAAATCCCCACCAAGGATAAATGGGCTTGTGGAATTGACTAAGCGATTAATATCCCTTCTGAAATTGCAATGGTTTGATTTGGATACGTAACATGAGGTTATTTTTAAGTAAGAATTAGGCAGTTCCAACCAAATAGTAACATTTTCAATACTCAGAAGAAGTAAATTGGGAAGCACAGTGGGCGAAATGGGATTTGATAATGATAGCTACACCTCCACCAGATTGATTTCCACGATCATCTCCATAGAAAAGCTGTATCCGGCTTAAGATATGTTTCTGAAATAAGCATATTGTCAACATTATGGGTACCGGTCGAAATTGGATATTTTACAACTGGATTTGACGAAATAGGATAATCCAAAACTGGATATTTCAATACGAGATAAGGTACAAAACGAGATATGGTACAAAACTGGATATTTCAAAATAGGCTATTCGACATGTGATTTAAACATAAAATGATTTTTTAGGAGAGTTCTGGAATATGGCCAATTAGGAAGGAACTCGGTGAGTTCTTAACCGATTATGATGAAATTCGATAAGATCAAACTGGAAATGTACATTGGGCAAAACCAGATCAAATTAAAATAAATCAACGTGATATGTACTAGATGTTATTCTAAGCCCAGTATGTATTGTAAACATCTCGTCTATGACGATCTGATTTTAAATGGCTCTCACTCCGTTAATACTATGATTAGAAGTTTAAAACCACTTATCCATTCCGGAACTTTTTTGCCGCTTGGTATATTCTAAACGCATTAGCATATCTATCCCATATAAAGATGAGCTAACCCACTCATTGAATTTTACTATACTCGTAACATATTCAATATAATTTAAACATTAGTTTTTCTAAACACATGAATATATAATCCATTTAATTAAATCGATGTTCAAACAAAACAAGAACTACTATGTATATAGCCTACCTCAAGTTTAGTATGCAAATTTATTTTTTAATATATAATCTAGGTTGGTTGAAATAGGGAAAAAAGCTATTAAAATTAAATTTTTAATCCATTTACTAATAACCATATTCTATACTCTTCTATATATCATCAGCACCGTACATTTTGTAACTATAAAGCTATATATATATATACACCAAAGAATAGGTAAATATTCAGGAAGACAAGTGTGCATAAATCAAACTGTCTTTCTAAATGTTTTTAAATTTATGTATGGCTATATTATATGTATGCACAAATAAGGGATGGTGGATGATAATAAAATAAAATTCGAAGCTTTTATTGTTTGTATAATGGTAACAAGAAAAAAGCTTTTATAAATTATTTTCGAAAATGTGCTTGATTCATGCATAATTCAAATCAACCACACAATAATGAGTTATCTGTTTAAATCATGTAATAATGAGATGATGGTATGGTGATGAGTGATGACATTGTAGCAATATTCCAGATTTGTTTTATATATTTACCTATATGGTTATAGAACCAATAGTGAATGAGGAGTAAAAACTTGAAAATTCAAAAAGTCGTTTTGCAAACAATTCAACATTTTGAAATTTGATCGATCAATAAGCACAAATAATAATTATACTTTATGCAGATTGTTGATAAATTTATTAATTTTAATTAGGTTTTTAGCTCAATGGTAGCCAATGAAAACTCATTGTTTATGATAAATAATCCTGTATCGAGCGTAAACCGTTTCAAGAAGGAGGACATTGAAGAAGCTTTTAAAAATAAAGGGAAAATATAAAGGCACGTATGTCCAAAGAAAGGAACCTGCTTGCTGGAGATCTAAACTTGAAAAGTGCCGAAGGTTTAGAGTGAGTAGCCTCGTGTAATTGGTACACTAAAGGCTTGAGCTATAAAATTACTCGTCTATCGTCGTTTAGTACAATAAGCAAGGACAATTTGTAGAAATGGACAAAACTAAAAAATAAAGCTTACAATCAAACAGCAAAGCTCGTGCTAGATCGTCCAGATATAAAACTAACAACAAGCATTACTAATCGGTGTAGGTTAGTTTAGGTTTGTTTATTTTTTACTCTCCATTCAATACCTACTGCAACTAATTCGAGCTTCTAACGGAGCAGGTGATATCCCTAATACTCATACTACTGAGGTCCGACAATTCACATGGGAGGCGAGCTTCCAAAAACTTTAGCTTGTCCAGAGCCAGGCTGCGACAGGTGCAGAACAGATGAAGCATAGTCTCCTCCTGCTCTTCATCCCTACAACTTCTATGGTAATCATGCGAGAGAACACCCTGTCTACTCACATGCTTACCAATGAGACAGTGTACAGTAATGATACCCACAATTAAGCTAATATTGCGCCGTTGCATGGATATTAGTTGGTTAGACCTGATTAACAGTCTAGTGTAGGCCAAATTTGCCGAGTCATGAAGCATAATTTGACCATCTCCTGTTTGTGATTTTAAAAACTTTTTTCTTAAGGAGCAGTTTACTTATAGCAAACGGTACTTCTGTATCAGCGTTGCACGGTAAGATTTGACAGGGTATATCTTGTAGAGCGAGTCAACGGCTTTAGTATTCCCCGTAATATTGAAAGGGCCTGGCACCTATGTGAGCTAAATGTTGAACTGTTCTGCCATCTCGTAGAGATGAGAGATAGTTCTGGACTAGTTTAGACGTGATAAAGCCTGATTGTAGAACAAATGCCTATATCCTTTACAGACATAATATTATATCTCAACCAGTCTATGGCTTCTTTGATTATGATGAGCTCTGCCTAAAAGACACTACAGTGATCATGGAGGCAAAAAAAAGGTTTTAACTTAGGTCCTTGCGGAACACCCCACAACCGATTCTGCCATCTTTTTTCGATCCATCCGTAAAGAAGTTAATTGAACCATTGATTCAGAACTACTTCACTTGCCCAGTCCTTTCTGGAAAGAATAACAGTCAGAAATCTAAAATCGAAGTATAATGTCCGGATGACATAGTCAATAACTTAGGGGATTTTCTTATTCATGAAAATAGATGAGTGTCCCTTATTACTATGGGTCCTCAAAGAAACTGATTTAAGCCTAATAGCTGTGCACGTAGCCAGTTGTTTAGCTAATATATCAAAAGGGATTAGATGAAAGAGAATCTCTAGTGCCTGAGTTCAAAGTGCACCACTAATACACAGGCAGGCAGTTCTTTGAACCTTCATCAATAGCTTTTGGTTTGCCACTATATTTAGAGCTGACTATCAAACTGTAACTCCGTACTAACTTTCCAAAATATTGAGTTTCCAGCTTAGTTTGCTATTCACAATAAGACCCAAGAATTTCACTTTATCTATGTGATATTCAAACCAACTCCGTTAAGAGGATTTTGCATCAGATCTATGAGAGTGCTAGGAAATTTGCCGAAAGCGGTGCTGGCAACATCATCTTCTTAAGCGACCACCTTGAGGCCCACCCCCTCTAGATTTAATACAGGTCATTTATACCTAAGTACCAAAGGAAGAGGGATAAGACACCACCTTGCGGTGTGTACCTCTATTTACAAATTTCTGGATGGATGCCTCACTAATATTAGCCAAAATGACCCTGCCACTGAGCATTTGATCAATCCAGCATGCGAGTGACACCTTCAGCTCCAAATCTGAAAGTGCCTGAGTGCTCGCCTCTGGTTTCAAATTGTTAAAGGTTCATTCTATATCGCACAGAAGGTCACCAAAGAAAATTCTTTATATTCGAGCGGTTTTTCAATCTGGCCTAAAAGGGAATGTAGTGCAGTTTCCACTGATTTCCCCTTGCAGTATGGATACCTTACCGCTTCGATTCTGCCTCTAATATAAGCTTTTATCTGTCTCTCTAGAGTTTTAAAGAAGTACGAAGATAAGCTAATGGGCCTAAGGAATTCTGGGTCACAATGAGAGCATTTTCCTGCCTTAGGTATAAAAATAAACTTTATTTCAGTCCATTTGTTTGGAATATGACATTATTCTAGGCTCCTTTTAAAAATTACTTTAAGCCAGTTAACCATTAACTCACTAGTTTGTTGGATGTCGGCGAACATGATGCCATCCGGGCCTGCTGACTTAAAAGATTTAAAACTGTTTACTGACAACAAGATGTTACTCCTATTGAATTTTTTCTGCGAGACCAGTTTGAGGTAATTTAATGTAAGGCAGAATAAATGGAGGTTCGAAACATCCCGAGAAATGAGTTTCCAGAAGAAGCTCCAGATATTCCGTCCCCTTTGTAAGCCAGATACCATCCGGTCGTTGAAGATAACTTGGAATGGCAAGACAGGTAGATATAATAATCTTATGTAGCCTAGCTGTCTTAAAGGACTCCTGATAAACTCTTTGTTCTTTCTACGGCCCGAGATTCAGAAGGTTCGACATCACCGTTTATCAGATTGCTCTCATTTGTTTCTTCAATTTCTTTAGTTTGAGCCGCTTGTCTAAAGGACCCACATCCTCAGAAGAGGTTCTGTGCAAAGCGAAAGTGCCCTCAAGTGATTCTAATGCCCTTGTTTTAGCAACCTCACCTTTCTTATAAACTTTTAGCGTGGCACCGCCGAAACCATAGCTAATTATGCCAACTGTCTTAGCCAGCACTGTCAGTGGTTCACAGGTTAAGATGATTATAGCCGATCTATAATCATATTTAGGATCCTCCTATCTTCCAGTTATTGGTCGGCTACTCAGGATTACTCATCTTGATCTGCTCCAAAATAGTTTTTAGATCGCTTGGCTCAGCAGGAATCAGATATTCTCTGGCGCAATGACGTCTAGGTCAAACTTCACCTAGGCTACTGATCGCCTTCTTATATGATGACAGAGACCTTTAGTTGACACAAACTGTGAACTTGACATTGTTCCTGTACCAAGCATGTCTCTCGCTTAATTTTCAGGAAGCCTCCTAGAGCCTTTTTCACAATCTTTCAATAAGCAGAAGTGATGCTACCATCCTCCTCGGTCTATCAATAACAGCTAGAACCAACTGATCATTGAGAACCTCACTAAAAGGTCTAGTTGCAGTTGCCTGCAACTTAGACTTCTTTGCGACCTTTGGTGACTTATCCGTAGATCCTTGTCTTTTAGCAGGAAGCCCCAGAATGAACTTTTCACCTTAGGTCCAACCATTTTGGTAGCTTACTCTAGTGTATCTCTGTCCTAATCCGTCATATCCACCAATGGAATGGTTTCTAGCCTTTTTAGTGTTTCTACACTTTGCTTTTAGCATTGAAGGTTGGTTTGTGGAACCTGAATTATTGGTGCATATATTTTTTCTCCTAATTTTAGTGAGAGTAGGCCTCCAGACCTGGTTCCATTTTGAGCTGTCCGCTTTTTAAGAGTGCTCTTTATTATCATTAATGTCCCACGAGTAGCAGAGAAAAACATATCCATTGCTACAGAGATCCAAAATGTAAGAATAAGGCTAAATACATCTGGAGGTCACCTGGTATCCAGAGGCTCCCTTCAAGACTGTTTAAAAGAGCTATTTGAAAGGGCCCCAGCCAGGTTGATTAGATTGAGGCATATTACATACAATTGGGGGACTCTACATATTTTCAGCAATGAAGAATGAATCACAATTAGTTGCTTTCATAAGCCATTGCCTACCCCTAATTGACTGAACAATTTTATGTAAGATGTCTCAAAGTTGCAATAATCAATTGCATACATCTAAAGTCGAGTCCGTTCTAGAAGAGTAACACCATGCCGAGCGGTATTAGATTCTGGATCGCAAACAAATTTTATACCCGAACCCTATGCGCAACTCCTTTAATTAGAGAAAAGAAATACGCGAGTGTCTATTAGCGGATTGAGACAAGCTAACTCCGGAACGTCAAAACGCATTGTTACAATAAGGTTAAAATCGAATGTCTCGCCTGAATTTTCTATTGATGCTATTTAATGAGGTGACTCATGTATTAGTATATTATATACTATAGTAGTAGTATACATATCAAAAAATGATTGCTATTTTGAGTAATCTCTAGTGAAAAATGGAATATGTATCTTTGGCAACTTTATTTGACTTATTTCTGTTTCATTTTTAGAAGAGTTTAAATTAATGTCAAACATTAGAAGCTAGCTCCCTCTTCACATCTTAGATGTCAATTTAAAGCCGTATGCCATAATTAAATTAGCCGATCCAAAATGTTTTTAACCAGGAAAAATCGATATTCTCATTGGTGTCCAGTACTTTTTCCATGTCCTTTAAAGTGGACAGATCAGATCCCACTAAACCAATGCTACAAAACACCTTGTTTGGGTGGATCGTTTCCGGACAAGCCAATAGTGCAGACACCCGAATTAATACCAATACTAAGATCACCGAGTTCAAAAAATACGATGGCATCAACAGAAGTTTCAAAAAATTTTAGGGAATAGAGACCATAGTAGAGTCTCCGATAATTCTCTCATTAGAGGAAATAATTTGTTAGAACCATTTCTTAAAACATCTTGAACTAGAAAAAGAAGGACGATCCATAGTACGACTTCAGTTTAACAAATCAGCAAACACCTTGGATGACCCATTTGCTGCGGTTGTTTTATTTATATGTGATTTATTTGTGTTCCAGAATTTGCAAAACTGTATCATGAATTAATATTCGATTGCGAACGCCTTAACTACTTGGTAGAAATCTTTGCAGCAAAAGCATCAAAAAATCGTTTACTGACAGTGGCTTATGGATTGGCAATTATCCAAGTAGCCAGAGCAATTAACCAAGTAGCTTTAGAAAACCTAGAATCATATCCTTAGGCTTTAGACATCATTCGGAATGATATTTACGTTGTTGACTTATTGACCGGTGCAGATGATGAAGACAAAGCATTACACCTCAAAGAACGTATCTCTTCAATTTACCACAGTTATGGCTTTAACATGGGAAAATGGAAACTCAACATTAGTAACATACTACGTTGCATTCCATCGAAAACACAGAAGTCAATCCTTATGAAATTCTAGACCATACTCAACAACAAGCAGGTCCTACGAAGGTATTGGGTATTTTATGGAACTCGGCGAACGCCAGGTACTATTATTGTTACTATTAAATTGAACGATTCAACAAATTCGATCCATTGGAGTGGTTGCCTCCCGTCGTGGTAAAATTCAAAATTTGCATGCAGGGCTGACAACCTGGGCTGGGACAATCCGGAATAGTTAAGAATATGTTAATAATAGTTCTATTTCCCGATTTCTAAATGCAGAAAAATGTTCCACAATCGACTTACATGGCTTCTGCGATGCAAGCTAATTGGCTTATGTAACTGTTGTATTTTTTCGAATCACAAACCTCGTCTTGAGTTATGTGCTGCCGTACTGCTAATGAATCTCATCGAAGTCATCAAATTAGAGTCACGATTTGCTATCAAACAAACTTACGCCAGGACATATTTCCAGATTGTACTCCATTGGCTAGAAAATCACCCAAGATAATAGAGTATGTTCGTGGGAAGAGCAGAAATTGTATCAACAACATCTCGTCGAAGCTGGAGACACGTTTAGTTGAAATATAATCCAGTGGATTGCGCTTCTCGTGATCTATCTTCCAAAGAACTTTAATCGCAGAATCTCTTTTGGCATGGTCCTAGTTGGTTGCTGCAACAATATTACGTGCATCTAGAAGAAGCATTAATTAAATTATTTACCATCACTTTGGTCCGCTCCCATTCTTATGAGTGATTCAATCAAATGTTACCCAAATATTCATCGTTTTGGAAGCTAAAAAGAGTATTGAGTTACATATTGGAATTTGCCATCAATAGCAACGGCACCTTTCCTTGTCGAGTAGAACTTCTGAAAGCTTGAAATATTATCAGTCGCTACGGAGAAAGCCTACACTATGACCAAAAAATAACCGCCCTGCAGCATAAAAAACATGCAAACAAATCAAGCACTCTTTGATCATTGGACCATCATTTCTATAACAGCATGGCGTCCTATTCTACTAAGCATCCTGTGATATTGCATCAAAAATCATGATCTGCCTACTTGATTCTGCAATAGATCTATTTGAATAATAAGCGCGTGGGACCTTCGCTTATTTTAGAACTAAGTAGGCACGAGTACTATGGACAGTTTGCAATTATCACGGGTACAATTTATACGACCTTTTTTTACCATTAACGTGGATTATGCTGGTCTCATATCCATTCATATAATGAAAGAGTGAGGACAAACAACTTACAAGGCTTATATTGGTCTCATATTCATATGCATGAATATCAAAGCAGTTCATCTGGAGCAGGTCGAAGACCTATTCAGTGATGCATTTTTAGCTGCCTTGAAGAGATTTACAGCCAGAAGAGAGGGTTTTTGCAAAATGCATAGTGACAACGGTACTAATCGTTGGCGCCGACGTAAAACTTAGAGAAACATTCAAAATATCACAATAATCAAAAGTTCTAATAATATATCTAATTATTGTTCCAGATTTCGAATCATCTGACATTTTATACCAATATTCTCTCTCATGAAGAATTAAATACACTTTTAGATAAAGTAGAGGGTATCCTTAATTCACAACCTCTGTGTATCATCAACGACATCGATGTTGGCCCTGATTGGACATTCAGGCCATGATCGGACTAATATTTTATTATGGATACGATTATTACCAATTTTATTGCATTCCTAAATAACCCCAAAACGACAAAGCTGCAACCGTTAAACGTTCTGTAAATACATAAACACCTTATGGGTTTCTTATAAAAAATTACTTTTATTGCCTCGTAACATTTCACGATATTTGTAATCGCAACCACATATGTAACATATCATATTTCTAGAACGTTCAAAATTGCACTCAATCAAATTGCATTAAAACTACATCAAATGCAATTGGAAAACTATAAAATTGCAAAATTAATTTCTTTTCCTTTTTTCTTTTTTTTATCGATTGGTTTTCCATTAAATAAATGGAAGTGAAAATATATTTATACAAACCAAACCACCACCATCACCAGCACGACTACCATCTAACTAATAATAAAATAACCAATAAAAATAAAAGATTGGTGAATTCGAGAGAAATACCATAGAAAAAATTAAAATTCGCACATACACAAGACCAATCCGAACACCAACGATAAAAGCAAAAGATATGTGTATCAAGGAAGGATAAAGAAATAAGACAGCATCCAGATGTAGATTTGAAAAATTTTTGAGTTTATTTTAAAAAAATGTTCACGATTTTGTATAGTCGCTTGCAACATGTGTGGACTCGTGTATACACTATATCATCGCATATATAGAATAATATTAAGAAATTATCGATTGAACAGGAATAAGATATGAGTCAGTTGCATAAGTATAAGCATTCTGCACAAAAGCGTGACTTAATAAGCAAAATAATAAATTACAGGAAATAAATTGAATATCCACCTTACATCATGTCCGTGATTCATATGTTTAGATATTATGTTTTTTTTTTCATGCTGGGAATTGAGGAAAATCTTCAAAAGACGAAGCTGTCTGTGATGATGGCAATCATCTAAAGTAGCAGTGATGGATTATACCATCTAAAAACCTAACAATCATTTATCCATCCTCCATGCAGAACTATCATTCAACTCTATTCAACACAGCGTCTTAACCATAGATTGAGATTGCCATCGCTACCTACTCCTTAAACATTGCTCTGCTCTCGTTCACGGCAGCCGTGTGGCTTACAGCATTCCACATTTCTTCCAAAGCAAGAAATAATTCGAATATGTTTTGGGCTGTTATGCGGTGCTCAAGAACATTCGATAGTTCTCCGAGTTGCCTCAACCCGTGGACATTGGAAGAAAACGTGTTCCACATCTTCTTGTGATCCTTCGCAACCCAGACATTCTCGTGTGTTGGAATGCTTAAATCTATAAAGGTAATCACCAAAACAGTCATGTTCACTTAACAACTGCGTTATGTAGTAGGTAAGTTCGCCATGCTGCCTATTCATCCACTTTTTGATGGACGGTATGAGCCGATAGGTCCACCGGCTCTATTCCGCACTATCCCAGTGCATTTGCCATTTTGTTAGAGTTGTAATGCGTTCTAATGTTCTGCTCTCTGATTGTTCACGATGTAGGTATCATTTTTTCTCTGCTTTGTAAGTTGATCGATTGGAGTCATCCCCACAATAATGAGCGTCGAATTATCAATGGCTGTGCGGAAACCACACATAGTTCTTAAGACACTTAAGCGGTACACCGATACCAGCTTTCGTCTATAAGTTTCAAAGTTCATCGTATCACTTCAAACAGGTGATTCATAGAGAATAATGAAGGTTACCACGTTAACCAGTAGCATTCTACGATACTGTCTTGTCCCGCCAATGTTGAGCATAATGCGGGAGAGGGTTGCAGCTACTTTAGCGGCTTGAGACTGAGAGGGTATTGTGATTCCGCCAACATCAATTTTTATAGTTTGTCTCACCTTCCTACCAGTAATTTAGACTGCTTCTGTTTTATGATCGGCCAGTTGGAGTTTTGGATATACCTTCATTAATTTCTCTAAAGTTTTCGCTATACCACGACAACAGCAACGTCGTCCGCGAAACCCACAGTTTCGACATCTTCGGGTACGCTGAGCCTCAGAATGCCATCGTATATAATGTTCCAACGTAAAGGCCCTAGTATTGATCCTAGGAGTATACCACTTGTAACGTTGTATTCCATGACACCGTCGTCTGTATCATATATCAGCACTCTATTGCAAAAATAGTCTCCTTATGTACACTGGTACTTACAATACAAACAGAGCATTGAGAATATGGCTCCATTTGGCCGAGTTGAACGCGTTCTTGACGTCTAGGGCGACCATGGCGCAGTATATTTTAAAGCCCTCTCCCATCTTCTGTCAAAAGTATCTTTCTTGGTGATTTCAACTACGTGTCAAATGGCGTCAATCGCTCAGCAAGGTTCCAGCCATTTTAATCCTACCTCCAACCAATTGTGGCTTCTAATAATTTGCTTGCCGTATCACATGCACAGTGGCCGGTAGGTTGATGGCTCTCATATAGGATTCTATGTTTTTGGAAACAACACCAAACGCTGCCTCTTCCATCGTTCTGGAAATACCCCCCTCCCTCAGACATGTGATGTATATTTTTCTAAACTCATCAGCTCACATGGTAACCTTTAACGCAATATTTGGAATATTGTCCGGTTCAGGTGCTTTAAGATTCCCAAATTTTTGACATGCACAGATGAGGGAACTTCTTTGTCAAATACTACACCTACGGCAGGGATCCCATCAGTTTTCTGCGGGAATAATACGATTAAAATTATGTTTAGTGTCACTAAACAGATGGGAGGCCAAGCATTGGAATTTTTGAGCCTATTCATGACGATTTTATAGGGTCCTTCCCAAGAGACACGATCCACTTCACTGCATAGCTCCTTCCAGCTGACTCGCTTTGATTGCCTGCTTAAATTGTTTACGAGCATCTAGGTATTTTCCACTCAGGATAGGATAGGAGTCCGTACCCCAGACACGCTGGAATTTTTTCCTTGCATGATGACACATCCGGCGCTGGGGTCAGTAATCACATCCATCATTTGCATGCTGTTTTTGCATTAGCAGTTCCCCAGAGATTCAAGTTGTCCAGGAATAGCGTTTCTTCCTCAAACGTGCTGGCTTTTCAACCTACTGGTATCCTTGCATGTTTTATACGTCCATCTTCCATGCCAATATTATTTTAAAAAATATAGCTTGGTGGTCGCTATGCGTGTAATATTCGCTAACTTCCCAGGCAGTCATCACTCGCATCAAGCAGCTGTTGTCAAACGTTGAGGCACCACCTATGGGTGGTGCATATTAACTGCAGATATATAAGCCGTCAACTTCTACTCGCACAAATCCCGCGTTCAGGTTATTAGCCCTCTGATGTATAATCCGCCTGTCACAGGCCCATATGATGGCTTTGCCTATTGAGTTGGTTGCCCATAGTGTGGTTACACGCATCTATATTTTTGTATTGTTCTTCAAGATAGCGACATCAACTCTAGTTTCATGCATGGATTGAACTAGGACGTCCTTGTGCAACCTCACCATGATTTAGGTTTAGCTGGATGAATTCCATAGTCAACGTTATTTTTTCAATGCCTTCGTGTAAGCAATGCATTCACCATAGAACATATCGAATCGTAACCATATAGCGCAGCTATTTGGTTACGATTCGATATGTTCTGGCAATTTGCTTCTTCCTTGCCTTGCTTAACTACATGCTCATTTTCTCCACGTTTGTAGCAGAAGCTAGAGCGATCCACATCACATATACTTGATTTGACTATATGATCATACTGCCTGTACTTGAAAGAATTTAGGGGCACCTTTTCCCGCGAATTAGACAGATCACCCACTCAATACGTAACTTGCCTTCCGCATTCAGAATTTTGGCTATCGAACATGGCAAGCCATCACTGGTGTTTGGGTTACTCTACTTCTCTTTACTCAAATAGGAGGTCACCCTTCACTGTCCTTCGTATGTGAGTCACCTTATTAGATAGGTTGTTCAGGTTAGGATCCTCTTTCATTTTCATAAGCATCTCACCATATGAGATAGATCCACTCTTTTTTATTTTAATTGCATCCGGGCGAGGACGTGGGATTCTCGCACGTTTCTTCCGTGATCTTTTTTAACCAACACCATCTTGCGTTGTAGTCTCTCGGTTACAGAGTTTGCACGCATATGTACTATAAGCACACACAAACCAAAGTTGTTGCATTGTAGTCGCTGGATTTCGAAGACTGGGAGCCTCCTTTCGCAATCCCTAGAGCCACCGATACTGGGGTTCCGTATCACTGCACCGTCACAATATTTCACTTGATTGACTCCATTGCGTATTTTTATTCTGGGTTCCTTCCCATAGCATTTTGTACCTAATGCCAGATATGACCGCAGCCATTCCTAACATTGGGAACAGACGCTGACCAATTTGCGACAGACACTTCCGGGTTTGTGTGTGCTTATAGTACATATGCGTGCAAACTCTGTAACCGAGAGACTACAACGCAAGATGGTGTTCTAGTAAAAGATACTTGTAAAAATAGAAGCAGATCGACAATTAAATTAAATTAAATTAATCTTCTGGCATATTGAACAAATGAAATAATCCCCTTGTGTAATGGATATTATTGGGGTGTTGTGTAGTATTCATAAATACTTAAGGACGTTATTATAGTCCAAAGGCAATGGCTGGCAAGAAATGATTTCTTAATCGATGATTTTATTGATTTGGGCTTTATAGTACCTTTTTCCAGAAGTGGTGTTCACTTTGACTTTATTATCTTTCGGCACGATTTTTTTCTTGTCTGTAGGTTTATCTTTCTTCTGTGTTTGTTTCATTGCGGTATATATGGTTTTTCCATCTATAACTGAAGGTTTTGGTTGTTTCTTATAACTATACTAGATTCTCATCTATTTTCTCCTTCTATTTTCTATTCTTCCCAGGAATATGTCACATGGTTTTTTCCAATAACCGAGTGCACCGAATTGTCAATTCAGTGTAAAATTGGGGTATTCCTTTCGTAAACATCTCAACTTATATTGCGATGGTAGGTTTGCATTTCAAGTGTTTGGTTGTAGCTGATTATAATAGGACAGATACAATTTTTCTCGTTCTCAATCATCTTCAGTAAGGTAAAATATTGTCGGCCCTTTATTATGTTGTCTCTCAGGTGTAGCACAAAATTTGATTAGCTTATTTTTACATTTAATAAATGTTTCCATTTTTAATTTCATTTGGCTGATATGCAGGATTTCTGACGGGTAAGTGCGAATTGGTGCTTCCTGAAACTAGTGTTTATTTGGATGACGGTCGTATTTGCGATGGTCGTATTTCCATTGGATGTTGGATGTTGGATGTTGGATGTTGGATGTTGGATGTTGGATGTTAGATGTTGGATGTTGGATGTTGGATGTTGGATGTTGGATGTTGGATGTTGGATGTTGGATGTTGGATGTTGGATGATGGATGTTGGATGTTGGTTGTTGGATGTTGGATGTTGGATGTTGGATGTTGGATGTTGGATGTTGGATGTTGGATGTTGGATGTTGGATGTTGGATGTTGGATGTTGGATGTTGGATGTTGGATGTTGGATGTTGAATGTTGGATGTTGGATGTTGGATGTTGGATGTTGGATGTTGGATGTTGGATGTTGGATGTTGGATGTTGGATGTTGGATGTTGGATGTTGGATGTTGGATGTTGGATGTTGGATGTTGGATGTTGGATGTTGGATGTTGGATGTTGGATGTTGGATGTTGGATGTTGGATGTTGGATGTTGGATGTTGGATGTTGGATGTTGGATGTTGGATGTTGGATGTTGGATGTTGGATGTTGAATGTTGGATGTTGGATGTTGAATGTTGGATGTTGGATGTTGGATGTTTGATGTTGGATGTTGGATGTTGGATGTTGGATGTTGGATGTTGGATGTTGGATGTTGGATGTTGGATGTTGGATGTTGGATGTTGGATGTTGGTTGTTGGATGTTGGATGTTGGATGTTGGATGTTGGATGTTGGATGTTGGATGTTGGATGTTGGATGTTGGATGTTGGATGTTGGATGTTGGATGTTGGATGTTGGATGTTGGATGTTGGATGTTGGATGTTGGATGTTGGATGTTGGATGTTGGATGTTGGATGTTGGATGTTGGATGTTGGATGTTGGATGTTGGATGTTGGATGTTGGATGTTGGATGTTGGATGTTGGATGTTGGATGTTGGATGTTGGATGTTGGATGTTGGATGTTGGATGTTGGATGTTGGATGTTGGATGTTGGATGTTAGATGTTGGATGTTGGATGTTGGATGTTGGATGTTGGATGTTGGACGTTGGATGTTGGATGTTGGATGTTGGATGTTGGATGTTGGATGTTGGATGTTGGATGATGGATGTTGGATGTTGGTTGTTGGATGTTGGATGTTGGATGTTGGATGTTGGATGTTGGATGTTGGATGTTGGATGTTGGATGTTGGATGTTGGATGTTGGATGTTGGATGTTGGATGTTGGATGTTAGATGTTGAATGTTGGATGTTGGATGTTGGATGTTGGATGTTGGATGTTGGATGTTGGATGTTGGATGTTGGATGTTGGATGTTGGATGTTGGATGTTGGATGTTGGATGTTGGATGTTGGATGTTGGATGTTGGATGTTGGATGTTGGATGTTGGATGTTGGATGTTGGATGTTGGATGTTGGATGTTGGATGTTGGATGTTGGATGTTGGATGTTGGATGTTGGATGTTGGATGTTGGATGTTGGATGTTGAATGTTGGATGTTGGATGTTGAATGTTGGATGTTGGATGTTTGATGTTGGATGTTGGATGTTGGATGTTGGATGTTGGATGTTGGATGTTGGATGTTGGATGTTGGATGTTGGATGTTGGATGTTGGATGTTGGATGTTGGATGTTGGATGTTGGATGTTGGATGTTGGATGTTGGATGTTGGATGTTGGATGTTGGATGTTGGATGTTGGATGTTGGATGTTGGATGTTGGATGTTGGATGTTGGATGTTGGATGTTGGATGTTGGATGTTGGATGTTGGATGTTGGATGTTGGATGTTGGATGTTGGATGTTGGATGTTGGATGTTGGATGTTGGATGTTGGATGTTGGATGTTGGATGTTGGATGTTGGATGTTGGATGTTGGATGTTGGATGTTGGATGTTGGATGTTGGATGTTGGATGTTGGATGTTGGATGTTGGATGTTGGATGTTGGATGTTGGATGTTGGATGTTGGATGTTGGATGTTGGATGTTGGATGTTGGATGTTGGATGTTGGATGTTGGATGTTGGATGTTGGATGTTGGATGTTGGATGTTGGATGTTGGATGTTGGATGTTGGATGTTGGATGTTGGATGTTGGATGTTGGATGTTGGATGTTGGATGTTGGATGTTGGATGTTGGATGTTGGATGTTGGATGTTGGATGTTGGATGTTGGATGTTGGATGTTGGATGTTGGATGTTGGATGTTGGATGTTGGATGTTTGATGTTGAATGTTGGATGTTGGATGTTGGATGTTGGATGTTGGATGTTGGATGTTGGATGTTGGATGTTGGATGTTGGATGTTGGATGTTGGATGTTGGATGTTGGATGTTGGATGTTGGATGTTGGATGTTGGATGTTGGATGTTGGATGTTGGATGTTGGATGTTGGATGTTGGATGTTGGATGTTGGATGTTGGATGTTGGATGTTGGATGTTGGATGTTGGATGTTGGATGTTGGATGTTGGATGTTGGATATTGGATATTCGTCAAATGCATGAATATATTTTCGTACTGGAACTTCGTTATTACAGGCAGTTTAAGTACCAACTTTTGGAGGTGTATAAATCATATCATCATCCATGACTAGTTTAGTTTTGGATTACCGCGTTATTCTTCTTTTAGTCCCTTGGGCAGAAATAATAAAGATTCTGACGTCATTAGTTTGCCCAATATATCTGAGCACTCATCGCAAAACCATTTAATATTTTTAGTGGCGAACATAGGAAACGCTCTAATTTGTATCCCTAGGCAACCCGCGTGTACCACTTTGTTACATGGTCCACTACAGTTGATGATCTTCTCAGCAGTAGAATTATTGCACGTGGAAATAGTACATAATTTTTCTGGCATTTTATTATTTGATATTTTAAGTGAGCTCCACAAGATAAGTTCCACACAATACAAAAATCAAAATAGATAGATGTCACTACTTTTGGTTTGAATTCAGTCTAGCAAATCAGTAACTTCACTACTTTATACTGAGTATACGTAGCCAATCTGTAACCTAACTAACTTAGGCTGTGTATACGTAATCGCGGGAAAAACTAACAGCCAGTGAAAATAACATAAAAAAATTTTTTTTTTGTCTTTGCAAGTATTTTTTTCAAAAATAAAAACGAAAGGACTGATTAATAAATTAATAACACTAGTATAGACAGTTTATTGTCTTAAACACAAACTGATAATATTTTTTAATTAAATCACTTTATACATAATATTATTTAATTTACAATTTAAACACTAGCCTTAGTATAATATTGACGACATGACGTTTTGCTGTGCTTTAAATTTATATATATATATATATATATATATATATATATATATATATATATATATATATATATATATATATATATATATATATATATATATATATATATATATATATATATATATATATATATATATATATATATATATATATATATATAATATATATATATATATATATATATATATATATAATATATATATATATATATATATATATATATATATATATATATATATATATATATATATATATATATAATATATATATATATATATATATATATATATATATATATATATATATATATATATATATATATATATATATATATATATATATATATAT
>OY744476.1:99847111-99960378 GCA_963556175.1 Tipula confusa | reverse complement strand
AATATATAGATTTAATTTTTTTTTTCTGTCAGCAGCTTCTTAAGCGAACTGAATGACTTTCTAGTTAAGTATAGGTCAAAACACAGAAGGTTATTAGGCGATTTAAACATTGATCTTTTAAAAAATTCTCAGGAAAAAGATAATTATCTAGCGCTTTGTGCTTTTTTTGGGTTAGAATCACTTCTAAATGATGTCACAAGGGTAAGTTCCAATTCTTGTCTTGATCATGTTTTTTTCGACTCAATTGAACCCAACTGTGCGATTGTAATCGAGAACTTGAATCTTTTTGTAACTGACCATAATACAATATGTATATCAATAAACATGCATGTCACTAAGGCACGGATTGTCTATAAACCTGCGCATCAAACCAAAATTAATTATGATGACTTAAATGTTAAATTAAATACATGTGATTGGAGTTCAGTTTTGTCCGCTGATGATCCAAATATCGCCTTTACGAATTTTCTTAATATTTTTGTTGTGTGTATAAATCAAGTCAAATCGTCAAGTTTAATAAGGAACAAAAAGTTTAAAATTAAACCTTGGATGACGAAGAACTTGTTAAATTTGATCGACCATAGAAACTGTCTAGCTAAAAGTTGTCTAAGAATAAAAACAATTTATTTTTGAGAAAATAATTGTTTAAACTATCTTCCAAAATTAAATCACAAATCCCAAAGGTTAAAGAATTCTATTATAGAAATAAATTTTGTGCAGCTACAGACTATAAATCCAAATGGAAGGTTGTCAATGGTTTTTTGGGGAATACCATAAATAACAATAATATACCGCCTATTGATATAGGAAATTCTAATGCTGATTTGGATTATGGTGCGGTCGCCAACATATTTAACGAGTATTTTGTTAGAGCCCCATATAATATTCTTTATGACAACAAAGAAAGTGCCTTCATTAGTGAAATTATTAGAGATGGGCTTGCTCATTCTAATAACATTAATTCAAATTTTTACCTTTTTCCAACTTGGGATAATGAAATTGTGTCACTTGTGAATGATTTAAAAAATACAACTTCTTTTGGTGATGATGGGATTTCTAGTATTATTTTAAAGCGATCAATTTTTAGCATTGCGCACGTACTCACTTTCGTCTTTAATTTTTGTTTGTCAAGTGGAATTTTTCCTAACAAATTAAAAATAGGTGTTGTTAAACCTTTATTTAAAAAGGGTTCACGTAAAGACATCAACAACTATCGTCCAATTACTCTCCTAAGCTCTTTCTCGAAAGTATTGGAAAAGCTTATTAAAGTCAGATTGTTGAAATACATCAATAAGATCAAATTTCTTGATGAGAGACAGTACGGGTTTATTAAAAACTCATCCACAGAAAAGGCGCTTATTTCATTTTTAACACCTTTGCAGCAATCTTTAAATAGTGGTTTGGAGACTGCGTCTCTTTTTATTGACATTTCAAAGGCTTTTGATACTGTCAATCACAAACTATTATTAAGTAAACTCGGTCATATTGGTGTTAGAGGATCTGCTTTAAATCTATTTCAATCATATCTAGATAATAGAGTGCAAATGGTTTGCGTAAATAACTCTTACAGCCATGCGAGATTAGCTAATGTGGGTGTTCCACAAGGCTCCGTACTGGGACCACTCCTATTTTTGATTTATTGTAATTCAATTTTTAGTTTAAATTTTAAAGGAAATATTATTGCATTTGCTGATGATATGGCGTTCCTCTATTCTAGTCAAGATACAAGTACGCTTGAAAATTGCATCAAACATGATATCGGTCTAGTTAAAAAATGGTTCTATGTTCATGACATGATTATAAGCTCGAAATCGAAATTGATGCATTACAATTTGAGTTCTAAAATTCACGATATAACTCCGATGAAATGTCACTCTCTATCGTGTAATGAGACTGTTTGTGATCGTTTTTGTATATCAATTGAAGTTGTAAGTTCTTTTAAGTACTTGGGTCTTCATTTAGACTACCAATTGAACTTTAAGAATCACGTTTCTCATTTGAAGAATAAACTGTGTAATACGTTGAGGATTATGTATTTTCTACGTAAGATTTGTAGTTCAGAATTCTTGAGATCACTGTATTTTGCATTAGTGGACTCTCATCTACAGTATGGGTTATCATGTTGGGGCGGAATTTATATCACTAATTTAAAGTCATTAATATCAATTCAAAAATGTATTATCAAAGTTATGAAACTTTTGTCTAGGATTACACCGTCTTTTCCGATTTTTGAAGAAATGAAAATTCTACCATTGCGATATTTATATGTATTTAAAATACTAAAGACATTTTATTTAATGAGTAGAAATCGGGTTATTATTGGTTCTATAAAGCGTTATGTATTGCGCAACAAGAATAGAATGTTTATTCCGTTTCCTAAGAAAGAACATTTCCGTAAATTTTTTACGTATACTGCTCCTAAATTATTTAATCATTTACCACTCGACATTGTTAAAATCAATAATATAAAAGAATTTGGTTGTCGTCTAAAAGCTTGGCTTTTTACATTTAATGATATAGAAATTTTATTTGATGTGTTGGTTTAACTGTGGTTACTATATATATTTGAACTATTTAATCAGCACTTGTATAATAATCTGTTTTTGTGTGTTTCTTATATACAATTATAAAACCTTTTATTTTAATATTTTAGTTTTAATAGTTGAATAAAAAATTCAATGTATTTTTATTTTTTTTATTTTTATTTATTTTTGTTTATTTTTTATTTTATATTTTTATTTTTTTTTTATTAATTCTTTAATATTTTTATTATATCCTCTATTATAAGAATCGTAACTCCGATACATTTATGTTTAAATAAGGAGTTTACTATATAAGTTGTTTCTGTTTTTATATTAATTAGTATACTTTATATCATTCTTTTTTTCTGAATAAAGAAACAATTTAAAAAGTAAAATATATATATATATATATATATATATATATATATATATATATATATATATATATATATATATATATATATATATATATATATATATATATATATTTAAAATATCGATTGATTTTCGTTTCAATTTACATTAAAAATAATAGACTTTAAACATTTTACTTTGATACGAAAGTAGTCGATCATCTTCAAAAATTGACAAGAAAAAAGAAAAAAACGAAAAAATCTCTACAGCTATAGATTCCAAAGAAATACTTTGTTGTTTGTTGCTATTGTGTGTGTATTAGAAATTATTTCAATCTTTTGGATCTCAGTTTGCATTCCAGACAAAAATAACAAACACACAGCGCAGATAACAAACAAAACGAAGAAAATTATTTTTCTTTGATTTTATAAATTGAGTTAGTAAAGGAATTTTCCATCGAACAATAATGTTACAAACATCTCGTTTTTCCCATTTCGATTTTTTATTTTTTTTTTATTGGAAAATTTTATAAGTAAATATAATTCTTTGTGCTGTTGCATTTTTATTTTTTTGCAGTCCAACAAAAAAAAAATTACAATACATTTTAACTTTGATCGAACTTTTTTTTTTTAATATTTAAATGTTTTGAATAGAAATTGGAAAAATATTGGAAATTGTTTTTTCTTTTTTTTTTTCAATGTTGGGTAAATAAATAGATTTGTAACCAATAATGGAATAACATCAAATACGATTTAATGGAGGTATTTAAAATAAGATAATTGGATAATATCGTTAGAATATGATTGGACTGTAATGTTTTGATAAAATGTAATATTTTGATATTTGTTTTGAGAACAATGTGCAACGCAATCATCAAAGGAAAATTATTTGTTTTTTTAATGTGTGGGAAGTCTCTGGTGTCTCAGATCGCACAATTCTTTCAATAAAGTCTATACCTCGTAAAAAACTCCTAAAAAAGCATGCAATCCACCACAGCATTCTTGCCTTGTCGAAGCATCTAACTAAAGGTTAGATTGGGTTAACTATCCTCATCCTTAGAAAAACCAAATTGTTAAAAACATAATGAAACATAAATGTGGATACTGCCAAAATTTAACCAGACTATATCAGCCATAAAAAGTGTCGCTTGGAATTTGTTGCTCCCTAAGAAATGCGATGGTCAAAAAGTGGAGACTATTTGTCCAAAGGCTTTATTCTTCAGTGGATATAACTTTTGCAATCATGGTGTTAGTTTTCTTCTTAGGCCTCAGGTGAAAAGGCTATTTTGAATTTCAAAGTAGTTGATAATCGTATATGCAAGCTTCGTTAGAGTTGCATCAGTTTGAGAAAATTGTTCAAAAGAAATGCCGCTGCTTTAGAGGTTTCACATAAAATACGATGATATCCACTGTTTGAGTCATTTTTAAATATAAAAGCCCTACGTCTTTAATACTTACGGTGTACATTCGAGCTATAATTTGGTTCATTAACGACTTCCTCAACATTATCTTCGGAACACTAAAGCAACGACAATTAATGAAATTGAAAATTTTAAAGAACCGCAGCTCAGGTTGACGGTTTTATAAGATTGCAACATTTACGCAAAACCCTTTAATTTCGAAGTGAAATACACACTTCTATGGCACGACTCGTAGGTTATTCATGAGTACGCCTCCCACTCTAACCTGTTGTCCAGCACAAAGACGGTAAACGGGGTATCCATGAACGTTTGGCCAAATGTATCGTTATAAAAGACTTTAGGACTCTATTGAAGGTTATCAATTATTTTGGACCATGTTAATTAGCACTAAACGTGACAAAGTGATCTGGAATTTTGAACCTCCAGAAAATTGACATATAGCATTATAACAACGCTATCGCATATTTCTTGGAGATTCTTCAAAGTTGGATGGCAAGATAACGGCGACACCTGCTAATTAGAGTCTTTTCTCTTGCTCAAGCTGCATATTGTGCCTCCTTCGCTTCCACTTATCAAATGAGTTGGTAGCTTTGTGTAATTCTATTGTTCACGTGAAAGAAGTGATCAATTTTGTCCAAGATTTCCCGTCAGCACTGAACGTTACCCGCATCTTCTTGCCTGATGTCCGTAAGCAATTCTGAACGTAATGTGGTGTTTGATCATTTATCGGAATAATCTAGCTGGACTCCATTAATATCATGTGGCAATTTAGTATTTCCTTCATTGCAGCAACTTGTAAATTCGTGCAACAAATCCTGAGAGCAATAGAAATCGGTACTTGTGATTTGTTGCACGAATTTTAGCAAGCGACTCTTAGGTTTGATTGGCTAACCATCTATCATTGCGTTATTAGACTCCGCCTTGCCAAATATCTTGCAAGATGGGGATTTCCGCCTGCAAAGTTGCAATTAAAATTATGCCGATTTATTATTTAATCGAAAAGTGCGTTCCATTACCTTAAGCCAAACCGATCTTTCGTGAACAATCTAATATAATAGAACCGTCGCAATATGCTCCTTAATTTTACAACCGAGCAATTAGCCATAGCGGTATTTGAGTCGGGAGATACCGGGTTCAAATCCCAACTGGGAAGAGATTAAAAAGGGATATGTCATCACTTGATTGCAATCGGTAATGACGATGAACACAACTTTGATTCCTTTTTAGAGTGCAGAATCATTGGGCCGAACCATCAGGAGCAATGCAATGTGCAGATGGATATTTAAATCCATCTGCACATTGCATTACTCGGTATGGTTAGTATAATAGCGTAATGTAGGACTTTACGTTAACTGTGAAAGAGTTGGGAGAGCTACGATCTCGTTACAGATGGCATAAAAAGTTGCCATTTCACCTTTAAGTTTGATTAACTTTAATAGGAGCCATGAATTATAAAGCAAGGAAATAACAAGCAACATTCAACAGAATCATTCAGTATCGGTCTGTGGTAAGATCAAATATTTAAAAAATTGTAGGTTAACGCCTAATGTTAGTTAAAATATAATAATGTTGTCAATGATGCTATGTAAGTTTCATCAATAATTGATAATTGTGGTACTTCTGCTATTTTT
Source organism: Tipula confusa (assembly GCA_963556175.1). Taxonomy (NCBI): domain Eukaryota; kingdom Metazoa; phylum Arthropoda; class Insecta; order Diptera; family Tipulidae; genus Tipula; species Tipula confusa. Next base: position 99,954,451 of record OY744476.1, on the reverse strand, counting down.
GTCAATAAAGAGTACTGATCTTCATTATTTTATACCTTAAAATATCGGTCAGCCAAGTTAAGAATCTGATAACACTGGTTTGATTGATATCGGTGCAGCTTCGATTCTAGTCCGCTTTGCCATACTTTAGAAAAGGCTTGTGCTACATCTAAGAAGATACTTGACCATATTTTTTTGCTTTTCAGCACTTCTACAATTATGTCTGTGATTCTGTCATTCGAAATTATTTCCCTGAAACCGAATTGGTGGGTAGGAATAAGATCTCTTTGTTCTATGATAACTTTAGTCTCTTAAGCAGTCATTTTTTGATTAATTTAGAAATAGTTGGAAGTAAAGAAATTGTCCTGTTTTCATCAGATTTTTTATTGTCAACGGTATTTAGATGTGCACTACCAATCACATGGAACTATAAACCAAAACTCAGCCACTTTTGGGCTGTTGTATCCAGGTAAGGAGGGTCTTTTCGGAGACCAGACAGCCATTTGAACTTTAGTACCGTTGTTTTATCCAATTATTTTTTTATAGAACCAGAATCATGCTTAATTAAGACACTTCATTTGTTGCTATCTCCTTTAAATCAACCAATATGAGCAGCATAATGGAAATTGGTTCATTTATTAACACAAGGCAGGTTAACTACATAAATCGCCTTGTAAACGCTAACTTTCAAACAGCATTTAAACGATAATCTTTGAATCAGAACGAGCCACTAAAAAATCGGAAAGTTTATCACCATTAGAATGTCGATGAAGATGAAGAACTATGCAATCAATTAATTAATGATAGTTCGGACATCAATGTTTCCAAAGGGTAGCAGGAAGAATACAATTTCGATTTTAATTTTATGATGGCAGCCCCTCTAGCGCACCATACCTAGAGTACACAACGAGAGAAAACAACAATCTGAGGTTCCTCATAGACAAATAAGTCTATAAAAACTTCGTAAATCCAGAATTAGCCATTAACTCGATTCCGGTAAAGTTTCGGAATTAAATAAATAGAACGATCGACAATGTTCTAAAGGAGTTTATGGGGAAAACATGTTACTTCTAAATAGACGATATAATCATATTCAAATAAAACGCTGAGGAAGAACATATTGCTAATATCGACAGAATATTTTCAAAATTGGAAAATATTCTGGAAAAAATTGGAAAAGGCCAACCTGCTAGGTTGGTTCTTTAAAAATTTAAAGAATCTAAAACCATTTCTGCGGGACTTGCTTCTTATTACAGGCGTTTTATAAGAGATAACGCTAAAATCGCCAAACTATTGACAAATATCACCAGAGAGGAAAACGCCCAAATTAAGGCCAATTAATCAACAAAAAAAAGTCAAAATCACCCTTACCGAGAAAGAACATCGCACATTCCAACAAATTAAAGATTTATTGTCATAATATTATTATCATGTAATAATACTATTATAATATTATTATCATTTGTTATAATAATATTTATTGTCCACAAAAATATTGATTTTTCCTAACAAACTTTTGACATTATAAAGCTGATATCTTTCTTCTGATTACGATTTAATACAGCTAGTAATGCAGAATATGATATCTAGCTTACAATTCCAGCTGACTGACAAACATTTTACCACTATTGCTGATCTTGTTGCTAGCTGTTCGAATTGGGAATTTTTTTTAAGGCTTAATATGATTATGATGAAAATGAACAATTACTGTCCAATCAAGGACCAAAAGATTCAGTACCTGTAAGTTTCCATAATACCGACGCGCAAATAGACGCTGTACAAACTCCTTAGCAGTTATTAAGAAGAAAATCATCACAAACAATCAATGTATCAAATAATATAACATATATTTCCAGATTATCCAGAACCACCAAAAGGTTGGTTTTGTAATAGATGTGGTTTTAAAGGAATCACATTTCCAAGATGTCCTAACTGTGCGGGAAACCGGAAAGTGTAGTTCATGGAGAACTGGGAACCGTGCACCTGCAGAAAATATCAGATTCAGCCAGTTGACCAATATATCGACGATGAGTGGATTGCAGGCTGCAAACCCGCAAGCAAATCCAACGAAGGAGCTGCGCGACCATCAATCAGATCGTCTCTCTTTCAAAATACATCTCAATCTAATGTTGTTAAAACAAATTTTCATCTCCAGTCCAAAACCAGAATAGTGATTTTGTGCATTATGTAACGAGTTTTTCAACCACTTCAGTACCTAACAGCAGACGATTTAATAACAACAAACAAAGGAAATGAGCAAAATTGTTTTGATATCGAAAGAAATAATTCAACAAGACGCATTTACTTCTATAATTTCCACCAAAAATTTAGATAAAAGGCCTTATGTAAATGTAGATGATGTTAATGGAGTGGAACATCCTGGATTATAGGAAAGCGGTGCAACGATTAGGGTTTTAGGAAGTAACTCTGAAACATTTATAACTGACCCAACAATTCCATTCTCACATTGTCTTTCATATGCTCAGACAGTCATTAAGCAGCCAAGACGTATTTTTGGGTATATCACCGTTTCGATGAAATTTAACCACAAAATCCATAACATGAATTACATATTGTACCGTCGTTAGAACAAGAGTTGATTTTGGGAATTGACTTTGTCAATTGGAATTTATTCAATATAACCCCAATATTTTCATGTATTCAAGCAATTTCAACCAGAAACTCCATTATTGGGATGACTCAGTTTACCATGTCCTTTCAAATGGCGATCAACATATGCTAAATCTTATAGATTTAGCATATGTCGATTTCCTTCTTGAAGCAAATAAGGATTAGGAAAAACTAATAAAGTTACGCATGTAATTGAGATATAAAACGCTAAAGAAATTAAACTGCGATACTATGTGGTTTCCCTGCGATTCAAAAATTAATGAATGAGGAATTAGATCGGATGCTGTCTCTTGTCCAAAGTCCTTGGTCTTCTCCGGTAACTTTGGTTCGGAAAAGCAATGGTAAAACTCGGTTATGAAATGCCCGTGAAAGTGGTTTACTCTTTACCGTTAATACATGGATTGCTGGGGCGGTTAAAACCAACTTTTTGGCAGATTCCACCCACATTCCAGAGAAAAAATAGCATTCACGGCGACAGGGAAACCTTTGTATCAATTTAAGGTTAACCTTTTGGGTTATGCAATGCGTCTCAAAAACAATATGCCGCCTTATGCATCAGGTATTCCCGCATCAATTACACGAAAACGACTATCCGGTACCAAAAACAATCAAGCAAATTCGAAGATTTTTAGGACTTTATGAATGGTACCGTGGATTTATTCGAATTTTTGGTACAATAGCCGCTTCAATCACAGATCTCCTTAAGAAATGTAAAAAGATGAAATAAAACGAGGAACCTGAAGAATGTTTTCAAACATTAAAATCAGCATTGGCCTCAGACCCAGTATTAGTCAATCCTAATTTTTTTAAGCCTTTTGTTATTCAGTGTGACGCAAGTAGTTCTGGAATCGATGGAGTTTTATTTCAATTGGATGAGGAGGAGGCAGAACGATCGATTGTGTCGTATAAATCCCAACGCAATTATTCAGTGACACAGCTAGAATGTTTTGCCCCCGTTCAAAGTGTTAAGAGATTTCGAGCATATGTAGAGGTATATCCATTTACTATATATAATGACCATGCAAGTCTTCGTTGGTTGATGTCACAACAGGATCTTTTCGGATAACTCCAAGAAGGGTGAAGATAACAAGGTCTTATAAAACCGATGTTACATCACAACATTTTGTGGTGTGTTCCATTGTAAATGATACAACAACCTTACGTGTAAATCTGAAATCGGATGCTTTTAAGGATGACTTATGCGTAAAAGCGATTCAACCATTACAAAACCTTCCACCATCACAACATAACTATCGAATCGACAACGGAAATTACTGATTGAATTATCATATGGTGATCGTTATGACAAAACAGACGTATCAGAATGGAAATTAGTTATACTTAATATGTTAGTTCCATCATTGATACATCAAACGCATTGTTCAACTTCATATGCTCATTTGGGAGTTGAAAAATGTTTGGAAAAACTTCAGAGACAATTCTACTGGCCAAATATAACTCGTGATGTTAAAAATGTCATTAAGACGTGTCAATTCTGCAAAATTAGTAAAGCGGGTACTTCCATTACGAAGCCGCTTATGGTCATTTCAATTGAATCTCAGCGTCCACTCCAACATCTGTATATAGATTTCTGGGGTCCTTATCCTCGATTGAAAAATAGAAATAAGCACTTGCTTATTATTCTGGATCATAATTCAAAATTTATTTTGTTAAAACCAGTTAGGGAAGACGCTGCGAAGTTAATGTGCAACTATCTCGAGCAAAATGTATTTCTCTTATTTTCGGTACCAGAAACTATCACATCGGATAATGGAAAACACTTTTTTCAAAACTATTACAAGATCTTTTATGAGTAAATTTAACGTCATACATCGAAAAATACCTATATATTCACCCCAATGCAAGGCCAGTAAACGTGTTAATCGAACTATATTAATCGCTGTGAGATCATTTGTTGGTGATTCCCACACTGATTAGGATTTGCATATTCAAGAAGTGGCCACAGCTATTTGCAGCTGTATTCATTCCTCGACCAACTATTCACCGCATTTTGTAATGTTTGGACAGTGCATGGTACTACACCGGTCGGATTACAAATTACTTAGCCACATTGATGACAGTGCGTTGGACATTACATCTAAAAGAGAAAACCTGGATAACATTCGAGATACTGTGTTACATTATTTAAAGGTTGCATATGAGAAAAGCACGAAGAAATACAATCTTCGAAGCCAATAAAGACATTTTCAAGCTGGACAAAAAGTTTTTGTTAGAACTTTTCCACAAAGCAATACTATAAATATATTTTCGGTAAAATTATCTTAGAAATTTGTTCCAGCGATTATTGTTTTTCAAGGAGGTCAAGTTGCATATCAGGTTCGAGATTTGAAAGGAAAACCACTTGGACTTCAAGTAAAAGATATCCGAGTTAAGCTCGAATTTATATGTTCAATACAGATAACTTTATTTGGTATTAGAATAAACAAAAATATACATTCAATGGTTGTTAGCAATAGTAAAGAGACCAAATATAAAGAGTCACCCGGTTTCACTTTCATTTGTCCGCTGCACATAATATTGAATTATGTTCTGTTATTGCATGAGGAGTGGAGTCACAAAATATAAATAATTAGAATATAGGTGACAGGGTAGTCAATAAGATTGAATGATTTTTTGCATAGCATAATTGCAATATTGTTAAAGTTGTTGTTATTTTTGTTTAAGGTAATAGATTCTCTATAGAATTAAGATCGAGTATTTATGGTGACCAATCTATAGCTGCTTGACCCAAATCTTTAAGAAATTTAGTTATACATTTACTTTTGTAGATTGGAGCATAATCTTTCCGTAATAAGCAGTCTGTTCTTATCAATTTTCACCCGCAAACCATTGCATATTTATTAAGGGCCTCCAAATATGTGCTTGAAGTAACTTTTCCCAAATTTGACACAAATTTGAAACAAATTTGAGTTTTAACAAAAAGTAGAAAACGGCGAATCACCCTGTATCGAAACAGAGTGACATATATGAAAACACATTGTTTTGTGGCAGGAGTTATTTCATATGGAGAACATTTTCACCTAAATTCATCAAAATCTGAAGGAGGCCGGCCAAAATTTGCGAATCGCTGTATATATATATATATATATATATATATATATATATATATATACATATATATATATATATATATATATATATATATATATATATATATATATATATATATATATATATATATATATATATATATATGCTGTAACTTAAGCTTAAAATTACCTCTAAGTAAGCATTTACTGAATTAGGTATTTTTCTTAGTCGAATCCGTTGAAATGTATTATTTAAGAAAAAAAACTTATTCAGTAACTCTCGACACAGATAATGATGTGCACATATACTGTTTTCTGGATATTATACTAGTTGGAATGTATTTTACAAGATGCTTAATGCTTCTAATTAGTCAGAGGTAACTGATTAAAATTATTTCAAATTGATGCCACATCACATTATTGAACATAATTTTATAAATATCTCGGCCCTAAAACAAAAAATTTCCATTTTTTTTTTAAATTTAATTTCCGTATATCAAATTTAATTTAAAACTTTAGAATAATAATAATAATAAAATCCATCTGGGTTACAAAGATTTATTAGCAAGATTATTAAATTTAAAAAAAGTAAAAAAAAAACCGCCAAAAAACTGTCGTAGCATTTTCAGTTTCCAGTCGAAAAATACATAATAGATTTAGACGATTATCTCTTAAATTGCTTTAATTTTCACCAAAAAAAGCGAAGTGATGGATCAAAAACATTTTTCTTCGCTCGCATTATATAAGGCAAACCCCATTAAAATGTAGAACAAAACTAACGAACAATAAATGGGCGAGCATATCTTGGTTAATGGCACCGGAAATTATATTGAATTTTTCAACATGGACCGAATGTGTTATTTTATTATAGGAGCAGATCATCAATTTAAAGGCTATTAATGTAATCCTTAATTATTTTTAGTATCAAGGTTACTGGCCTAAAGTTAAAATTGCAAAAAAATTTTACAACAAATTTAAAATTGATACTAAAAAAAAAAATTAAATTAAAAATTATTTAATAAAATTTAATTAATTTTTAGACCATATTAAAATAATTTATAAGCGAAAATTATTACCCAAAAAATAATAATTATTTTTTGGCAACAATTGGGAGTTGGACTATAATAATTTACCTACCTACCGATCTCGTAAAGTGTATATATAATTTGCATTTAAAGCCGGTCGATGTATATCGCTGAAGAGGTTTTTAAACATTTTATTGTATGGTAATTAATGTTTTTAATTATCCACTCCGGCTGTATATATATGTACCATGTACAGCATTTTATCATATTGAAATTTTATGTTTTTTTATTTTAGTCAATAAAATATTCAATTAGAAGCCAATTTTTATATATAGGTAGATATATAACATTTTTAAATTAAAATTTTATTTATTTATGTTTGATTTTATTTACCATATATATACTAGGGATGTATATTTAAAGGGGTTTCCATATAGAGTGCTTTAATTTTTAATTGAAAGGATTAGTTTGTTACTGCCTGGTTTTTTAAATGGTTTAAGACTCCCCTGGTCAATTCCTGTTAGTGACTACAAGGCCATGCCAAATCGTCCTGTGAGCCAACCACCTAGAACGATGGTTTAATTGCGATTTTTGTTAGGGTAAGTCAATTCTATTTATGTTAAAGATATCCTGGTCCTTCACATCACAGCTCTCATTGTCGTTGATTTCTTAATCATTGACAGTGAAAAAAGATCAAGGCAACAGCTTCCGTCATTTAAGGAATTAGGAATCTATTGAATGTTCTTGGTGTTCTTTGTGGTGTAAGAGCATAAGAGGTATCGGGCTTGGTGGTCCATAAATAGTTTTTAATGATGTTGGTATAATATATAGCATGAAAGAGCTATGTTCTTCTAGAATAATATGAGGAGCTAGGTCAAAATTAAATCAGGTAGACCCGGTCGGTTAATTTAATTCTTGCAAATATTCACTTCGAAACGAACAATTTAAAGTGTAAAGAATTAGTTTTTTAAAACTTTAAAAATTGATGTGAAGCTTCAAAATTATAAATGTCCAATCCAAAAATTTTCAAATGTCAAGCAGCCATGATTTATATTTAATTGGGAGTCACAAAAATATACACATTAGCCACAAGAATTTAAAATGTAACCTTAATTAAAAGATTAAACGAAAACACGAAAAATTAAACGGCTGAGTAAAGACCTGTGGTAATAGATCGAAAAGGAAATTAAAGCTATGTTAAGCCACAACGTAAATTATTCTACTCAGCGTACCAGCTGAGTAAATCGCTTCAACAATGAAACCAATAACTACCGCTGGCGAGAGTAGAACCTCATTCGATGTACGAAAAGGACGGCCTCTGTTGACGCATGACTGAGGCACATCCTTCTTTGATGTTCAAGAGGAAACAAGGGAAAAAACTATCAAAGACCTGATGCCAAAAACTACTTTCAATTCAGCACATAATCTATTACTAAGTCAAACTCAAAACTATAGATGTGACCAATTCTTTATTAAATACGATCGGATTTCATTAGATAATATCGTTGAAAAATAGTCTTAATATGAAATTCATTGCTTTACTTGATGAAATGCTGTTACGTCACAAGCCTCACTTGGTTCTTCTATCCAAAACCCACATTCAAACTAAATGCAATTAATGTCAAATCTGGAGGCACTAACAGCCAAAACTAAAGCAACACTTTTAAATACTGGTACCTCAAACAAATGCCACATGTTTTGCACTATTTTTGTTCAATTTCGAACATCTCCTCAGTTCTAGTAACACAAATGTCTTAGCAGGTGACTTTAATTTGCACCACATATAGAATTACTAAAAATATCAAAAATGGTCAAGCACAAATTCAATTAAATGTAACGAGCCAGCATTAACCAAAGGAAACTCGATTCTTGATTTGATGCTATCTAAAACTACCTCTCTGATCACTCCTTATTAATAAGCAAAGTCATCCTCATTAATAAGCCAGGTAATCTCTCGTATAGTATAAGCGTATTTGCCCAATTTCACTCCTAAACGAAATAAGTAAGGTCAAGGAAACAGTTATTTCCAATAGGTCCCTACTATACCCCACATTCCAGAAAAACTATTTAGATTTCGTGCGGGATACTTTGCTACTCAGGCAGTGTTAAGGCTAAAAAAACTCTATCAAAAATGCCAAACGATTTGATCGTTCAACAATCCCAGTCTCTCTAGAGGCAGAAAAAGCCTTTGACATCGAAACTAATCGAATCATACTCTACAAATGGGAAATCTCCTGTCGCTAAACAAATGCTCAAGGTAAAACAAAATCAAGGTAAACTGTTCAAAACGTTTAAAAAGCCATCGCAGGTCGCAATTTGCTTTGTAGAATTTTAACCTCAATAGTTGCCTCTCTCCCAAAAACAAATTAAGATAATACAAGGTAAATATGAGGCCCGTCATACCTTACGCTATTCATACATTGATTGGAGACTTGGCCAAAACACAATGGGACGGTCTGTCAACTATGTAATCAACGAGCGTTCGACTTGTATGTGACGATTGGCCGAAATCACCAACCTGTACAAATACACAAGTTTTTTTTTTTTTTTTTTTTTATTTATTATTATTACAACTGACTTATTTTATAAGTCATCTAGCAATTTTTCTATCTTAACTTAATTCACATTTGTTGGGATAAAGCCCAATGGCTAGTCCCAAAGATAAATATAATTATTTATTTAAATAAATATTTGCTATAATATAGTATTATTTTAGTTTGTAATCACTAGATCCATTGGTTTGGTTCTTTGTAAGCGTCGTATTGCTATCGGACAGTCCAGCATACGACGGATTTCGATATTCTCATGTTGTTGAAGGCGTGAATCATGTTTGGCAGCATAAACTGCAATTACTTCATTGATGTCTTCCATCTTTAAGTCACGGTGCAGGTCTTCATTTCGAATGTACCACGGGGCATTTACAATATTCCGAAGTACTTTATTTTGGAACGTCTGAATTATCTTAACGTTTGTTTTCTTAGTACAGCCCCAAAGCTGTATTCCGTAAGTCCACACAGGTTTCAGAGTTTGCCGATATAGGAGCAATTTATTATGTATAGATAGTTCCCGAGTCTCTACCTATGAGCCAATACATTTTCCTGTATTTGATGTTTAATTCGTTCTTTTTCTTTTTGACATGTTCTTTCCATTTAAGTTTGGCATCAAGCGTCATCCCTAGATATTTTGCTGTATTTGCATAAGGGACTTGTTTAGAGTTTATTACGATTGGTATACTGACATAGTTTGTTTTATTAGTAAAATTCACATGAACCGATTTTGTTTCATTGAGCTTAATTCTCCATTTCTTCATCCAGTTACTAACTGTATTAATTGATGTTTGTAATTTTTCTGTAGCTTGCGTTACATTACTCCCAACTGCCAAAATTGCTGTGTCGTCAGCAAATGTAGCTATGGTTGTTTCTTTCATTAGTGGTATATCTCGTGTGTACAGGAGGTACAAGATGGGGCCTAAAACGCTTCCTTGCGGCACTCCTGCTGAAATTTTCTTTAGATCCGAATATTCATCTTCATATTTTACACGGAAATGCCTGTCGGTTATGTAAGATTTTAGGATTTCATAATACTGTTTGGGAAGATCGCGATGTAACTTGTACTCTAATCCTTTATGCCATACACGATCAAATGCTTGCGCTACATCCAAGAAGAGGCTTGAACATATATTTTTCGTTTCTAGAGTACGTTCTATAATATCTGTGATTCTATGAACTTGCTCTAGGGTCGAATGTTTTTCTCTGAATCCAAACTGATAAGCAGGTATAAGATCATTATCCTTTATTATAGGCTTTAGTCTCTTCAGAAGTAGTTTTTCAAATATCTACGATATAGTAGGAAGCAGAGATATTGGTCTAAATGACTTTTTATCGTTACTGTTTTTGTTTGGCTTTAAAATCATGATCACTTCTGCTACCTTCCACTGCCTTGGAACGTATCTTAATCTAAACACAGCATTGATTATGTGCAGAAGTTTGTGTATTGCTTTGTCTGGTAGTTCTTTTATAATTTGCCCAGTTATTAAATCATATCCAGGAGCTTTTTTCGGATTTACACTTTTTATTTCTTCTTTTAACTCACGGAGAGTTACAGTTTGTATTTCAAGCTCATTTGATCTGTGTACAAAATTAACATTTTCATTCGCAGATTGTCTGGGTAGTGGTTGAAAAGTTTCTTCGAGGTGTCTCGCAAACAGATCCGCTTTTTGCTTACTACTACGAGCCCACGTACCATTATCATTTCTAATAGGTGCTGTTGAATTTTTTGGTCTCTTGATCGATTTTGTTGCTTTCCATAAGGAGTATTCAGTGTCTTTTTGACCAGTAAGTGAAGATAAATATGATTCTATTGTTTCATTTTTTACTTTCCTGATAATAGATTTCAGTTTTTTACATAAGTTATTTAGCTCGGTTTTATTAGCTGCAGTTCGATTTATTTGCCAGAACTTACGTGCTTTACGTTTTTTAGCCACCAGTTCTCTTACTTCGAGTGGATAATTTGTGCCTCTAATGTTATTTGCAGGTTCGCGTGGAGTGCTCTGCCACGCTGCTTGCTGTATATTTTCAATTAGTCTGTCAATTTCTTCCTCAATGTGCATAGATCTTCTTATTGGCACTTGCAGTTTGATATTTTCATTTAACAATTCACGAAAAAGGTTCCAATTAGTGTTCCTGTTGTAAAATCTTGGTGATATTTCTTTTTGAATAATAGTTTCGCTGAATGTCATGATAACAGGAGAGTGATCTGATGTAAGGTCTTCATTATTTTCAATTCGTATGTAGTTGTCAGATATTCCTTTTGTTACATAGAAATCTATAAGATCAGGAGTTTTGTTTAGATCTGTTGGCCAGTAAGTAGGTGCGCCACCAGATTGGAAGTCGCATTTTATTTTTTTGGCTGCTTTAAACAGTTCTCTTCCTTTTGGTGTTGTAATTCTGGAGCCCCAAAATGTGTTTTTTGCGTTGAAGTCACCTCCAATAATGAAACATCGTCCCAAAGAGTGAAAAAGTTCTTCATATTCTTCTTTTTTTAAGTTATAGCGTGGTGGACAGTATATAGCTGAAATACTTACATCTTTGTTCTTAGTTTGAATTGTGATTGTTGTCACTTGCATGGACTCAGTTTCAACCTTCATTTCTTCATGGTGTTTTATATTATTTTTAATGAAAATGGCAGATCCCCCTCTTGCCCTTTCTGCTGGATGAATAGCATGGTAGAAACTGTACCCACGTATTTTGCAATATGAAGATCTATTAAAATGGCTTTCAGAGATTAAACATATGTCAATTTTTTGCATGTTTAGAAATATTTCTAGCTCAGGTATATGATGGATTAGCCCATTTGCATTCCATATTACTATTCTCAGCGTTTGTAAATTAATTTTTATTTTTGTTCACGTTGGAATACTGCGATGATAGAGTTTTCAATTGGTCAAATATAAGTTTATTTATATCAGCTTGCTCGTCAAGTTTTTTACTTAAAGCTTCTATGGTTTTGATGAAATCTATTTGAACTTGGCCAGTATTATTTACATTTGTGGTTGATTCTTGATTTTTAGCAACTTCTGCATATGATGCGTTACCTCGCAGATTGTATTATCCCTTATTGTTCGGTTGGTTTGTTGTACCAGGGTTTCTTTGATTTTGCACAGAATTTCTTGCACGGTTTCTAATTTTTTGCAATTCTTTAGCTACTTCACAACCACGATAATTTGCAGGGTGTTGTCCTTTACAATTTATGCATGTTGCTGTAGTGTTTCTGTCTAATGTACACATGCTCGTGAGATGCTTACCAGCACATTTGACACATCTTGCGTCACGCCCACAATATTTCTGAGTATGATTATAACTTTGACATTTTCTGCATTGGACTATCTTTGAAGTATTCTTTCTCATTGGCTCTATTCTAACTTTCATGTTTTGAATTGCTTGAATATTATATATATTTTGGATGTTTTCTTTATTGCCAAACGTAAGCATAAAGAGCGGTAGTCCCCTTCTTACCAGTTCGCGGTTTCCTTTATCGCTTTCAGTTCTGTCTTTTTTGATCATATTGACAGCATTCTGTATATCTAACCCTTTATTCTGTAACTCAGCTATTATATCTTTGCTTTCACATGTATGGTGTAGCCCTCTAGCCATAACCTTAATTGGTCTAGCTTGCTTATCTTCATAAGTGTACCACTGAAACTTGTCAGCGTTAAGCTTCATGGTAAGTGTACGGTATGTTTCTGAGTCTGGTACATTTACCTTCCAGACATCGTTGTTTAATGCTACTAACTTGTAATCTTTATCCGTGATATTTTTCATCAAGGCATTGATCGTAGGGTAGTCTTTGACACCAACTATATTAATAGGTGGTGGCTGAATTATTTTCTGTGGTTTAGGATTTTTATTGCTCTGAGTAGTTGCATTACCCAATACAGATGTCCGGGTTACTTGCTCAATATTTTCTGGTTGCTTTTGGTTTTCTTTCTGTTGAGTTTTATCATTACTCGTTTTGGGTGCTGCTTGTCCAATATATTCTGGCGATGATTCTGCTTTTCTTTTCTTTGTGGGCTTGCTTTTTTTCAATGCCCAAGCAGTTTCTCTTGGTGGCTCGTCTTCGTCAGTAACTTCCATATTTATTGTTACTCTTTTTTTAGGTTTTTTTGTCACGAGTGTCCACTGAGAATCACTTTCAGATTTCTTATTCGGATGAATTTCACGTTCGAGTTCTTCTTCATCTGTGTGGTATTCAATGGTATCCTTATTGTTTGAATGTCCACCCGCTTGAATGATGCGTTTTAGGTTTTCATTTTCTTTATTTAGTAAAATAACTTCGTTATTTAACTTTGACACCATTTCTTCTAGACTCTTCAGATTTGCATAGAGATTCCGGTTTTCACTCTCTATGTTTGAGGCAGTTTTATCTTCATTCTCTTTTCTTGATTGATATGGATTATTCTTTCTAATATCTCCTATTAAATTAGCTTTTTTTATTGTTGGAGATCTCAAGATTTTGTTACCTCTCAGAAATGGGTTCTCATTTTCCCTTGTAAAATTTACTGTTACTGCAGCCAAGTTTGCCACGGCAGTAGCAGTGCTTGTTGTATTATCAGTTTCAGCTGCCAAGTGCACCACTGCTGAAACTTTGCGGTCATTGGATAACGACGACTTAGAGCCCGCTTGCACACTCTCTCCAGCCGCCGGCACTGGGTCTCCGTTCCCTGCACCGTACGTTTCCTCCTTATCTGTTTTTTCCATTATGGATTTTTTTGTTCTGGGTTTCCCACCCATATACTGATGACAAAAGTAAATTTGCCCATGCATTCAGTCATGCACTGATCATTTCCAGTTACGACGCCTGGGTTATTCCGTTTGAAATTAACCAATCAGGGCCTACCCTGCCGATCAATGGTTATACTTTTGGCGTTACCCAGGATGCAGCGCGAGGAGCTTGTACAACCGTCGCACCCCAAATACACAAGTAACAAAGATCTGGAAGAAGGTGCTAATCTAGAGAGCCTCAATAACTTCATCCGGTGGCTTTGATCGAAGCTTAGTGATAGGGTACCGAAGACTGAAAAAAATTCCCTCGCAAAATTGGGCTTAAAAAGTCAATAAGGACCCATTCCGTAGATTTACTGGCAGAACATCCGAGTACAGTTGAGATAACAGATTAACTGATGTTTTATCAGCTTCTCGAAAATTATTAAGAAATCACTTCAAAGGGAGATCAGTCTATAGTTATTGAGGAGTAACTTTTTATAAGAATCGATTCAACATTAGCAATTTTTAGGCCATCACGAAATTTGTAATTTACCTTGCTCAATATTAAATAAATATTACAGTATGTCTTTGAACCATAAACAATTTTTGATAACAAGATTACCAAAACAGACGAGTTCAAAGAAATAGAATGAGCTATAACTTTTAGTACTGGACGCAGTCTACTTCCTTGACTTATTCGGACTAAACAGTACTATTTGTACATCAGTTACAGTTGCAAATTATGCTAATGTTAAGCAATTGTTAGATACCTCCGATAAAATTGTAAGTGAATTAAAAGCTTTAAGCGAAGAAACAGAAATAAGAGACCACTGGTTACTCCACTCGATGTCCAAAAAGTCGAGACCATGTGTCCCAAGGCCTTACTTTGCTTTACAGTGGAGGTGACCTCGGAAATCTTGATGTTGGCTTTCACATTGGACCACATCTAAAAAATTATATTTTGGATTTCAAAGCAGTTGATAATCGTATGTGTAAGCTACGTTTACGCATGCGACTAGCCAAACAATCAATCGTTCGTGTTTATCTGCCCACTGATGTCAGCCAACCTAAAGTGAAAGACTCATTTTACAACAATTGGGATATTTTAATGGGCTCCAGATCGGAGCACTAACTTAATCCTAAATCATCAGTTTGGATTTCGTCGTCAACACTCAACAATACAACAAATACACGGAGTAATCAATGTAATTGCGAAAGCACTTGATGAGAAGAATGTCTACTCCACGATATTTTTAGACGTGGAGCAAGCTTTTGACAAGGCTTGCATTGAAGGACTTAATCATAAGTTGAGAAACCTGGAATCATACTTGAAAAATAGATTCTTTAGAATTAAATTGGCTGAAACCTATTATGAATTGAAAGAAATAAAAGCAGATGTACTACAGGGCAGTGTATTAGGACCGATTTTATATTTAGTATGTAAGCATGATCTACCTGAATTAAAAAACAACACAGTGGCGAATTTTGCTGATGACACTGCGATCCTAGCTGTTGGAAAAAGCAACGAAGAATCAACTTAAAAATTACAATCAGCTATCTCCGAAGTATATAAATGGACTAAAAGATGGCGAATTAAGCTAAATGAAACTAAATCACTTCACATAAATTTTACCAACAAACAAGTTGAACATATACCTGTTTCAATAAATTGAGAAATAATATCGTATGCGAACACAGCTAAGTATCTAAGCATGACCCTGGATGCTAAAGTTAGATGGAAGGTCCACGTCAAAAAGAAAAATGAAGAACTAAAACTAAAATATAAAAAATGCATTGGCTGATAGGCGGACACTCTTCTCTATCATCATACAATAAGCTGTTACTTTATAAGTAAATGTTGAAACCAATATGGACTTATTGTATTGAACTTTGGGGTTGTGGAAAACCCAGCAACGTCAATATCATACAAAGGTTTCAGAACAGGCTACTAAGGTACATCGTCGATGCACCATGGTACGTCAGGAATAGCGATCTACATAGAGACCTTAAAGTGGACCCCGTTTCAATTAAAATTTAAAAAAATGCAAGGAAACACGAAGAAAGACTCCAGCAACATGTGAATATAGAGGCAATTCAGCTGTTAACCAACACCAATATTATACGCAGACTGAAAAGAACCAATGAACCTTTGAACTAGGTAAATTGTTAGAACAAATCAGCGGCTTGCTGATTTAGATCCACAATAACGTGGTATAAACAACAACTTACCAGAAACTGTAAAACGCCAATGGGAGGAGTCATAGATATACTTATCTTAGTAAATTAAGTCAGAAACAAATTGTTCAAAAGTCCAGGATACTAGATTGTAATAAAATAAAATAAATAAACTCAATTTATTTAAAATTAAAAAAAATACCGGAGCTCGTTTTCAAAATAGTGATTGGGATCTTTAATACTAGAACTGGCAAAAATCAGACTGACTTAAGTGGGAACATACCTATTCCCGACAAGATCTAGCGACCGATAGTGAGAAAAGAATGATGTATACATTACGTTTGACGGTCCCGTCATTGTGGCTAGCACATTTTTGCCTCATAAAAATATCCACTTGAAAACATGGACACACCCTTGTAAGACGCCCCGAAGTCAAATTAACCATCCAAGAAGTGAAATCTTATCGGTCGGCTGGTAAATTGGTAGGTAGTGATCAATAATTGGTGTCTAGCAAGAATACCGCCTATAAAGAAGCGCAACTATATTTTACAATCGCACGGAAGAACAGAGCGGTTCTTACTAGGAGTACTGCCAAGCGTGTTTGTAGACGGAAAAAGCGTGAATGGTGAAAGACTGAAGTCTTAAGAGTACAACAACTCGCCAATGAGCGCAGTTTTGGTGGTTTAAAGGAGTCACTGGATTGCATCATACATTTGAAAGAAGGTTACAAGAAAATTTAATGTCCAGATTACAAAAGCTAACAGATCTAGCTGATAAAACAGGTCGCAAAATAAACATCTGGAAGACGAAAATAATGACTTAAGACAAAATATACGAATACATGTTAATTAAGAAAAATTTAGGGATTTCTACAAACTGAGCTACAAAGGCCAATGCAACAAACAAGCATAGATAAAGAGAACAGGAAGCGAAAGTGGATATATTTAAAAGAAAATACAAATAAAGTTATACTTCTTTGTATGGTAAAACAACGTGTAAAGACCAGGAAATATTTGGAAGTTTTTTAATTTGAGATTATGAACAAAACTCTCACTTTTCTATCAATAACGTCATCTTAACCTCAAAATCTTTAAAAAGCCCCCTTAAAGTCTCTTTTTAGTGTCAATTTGAATCCACCACCTTTCATAGAGTAGTCAAGTTTTAATTCCATGAAGTGAACACTCTAACAGAAAGAAATTACTCTCGTAGTATCACTTTATAAACTTTGTCTTTTGTTTAATTTTCAGAGGAAATTTTCTTTTTAAATTTATGTACATATTTCCCACTATTAATACGGTTTTTCTTCTTTGTTTCAGATCTTTAAGTTTGGTAAGTCTTTTACGGTATTTTTTATTAATTTATATTCTTTAAGCTCGAGAAGTTTGAGTGCTTTTTACTTTTCTTCTGCCATAGCAGAAATTTCAGTAAATCTAGCAATTTCTATAAGATCAAACCAAATGTTGTGCCACATTATCTTTAAGCCTAAGTAAAGTTATCGGGTTAATAGTAGTATCCTATAGTACTCCATAATCCTGTGTTGGTTTCGTGTTTAAATATTACCGACAGCGTAATAAAAATACTTATTGGTTTTCAGACATAAATAAAAGAAACCTGTAAATAGTCCCAATAATTTATCTCTATGTTCGACCTATCTTCGAGAAGGCCTCAGGCTTATAAGATTTACCATACAGAAAAATAAAATAGTTTAAAGAACTAACAAAAAAAAGAACTAATATGAAAATCTCCCTTTTTAGAAAACCCTACATGCATATTATGCGACATAATCATAACAAAATAATTTTTTTTATTAGACTTCTGTTAAACAGATTACGATATTATTTATGGCATATGATAATATTAGTTTTTGTTATGTAAATATTCAATATTTAAATAGTTTTAGTAAAATTCAATTTTGAAATTGGTTTAAAATATTTTTAAGAACATAAATAATAAAATTTGCAAATATTACGTTATAACACTTTTTCGATTTTATAATTTAATAGAATTATCGTTAGTTTTGTGACTTAATATTTTCATTGGAGTTCCGATGGCCTAATATCGATTTATAATTGTCGGTTTATTTGTTTCCGTTCTTACTAAAATATTTTCGTTTAGTGTCCTTGTCACAAAATCGATCGTTTTTTTATATTTAAAAATTAATGCAAATGCTCTGCGGAGACAAAGCACATCCAACTTTTTCGCAGTTCTTTTGTAATGTCCATCTTTACCGTTAAATCGATAATGGCAAGAAACATTTAAGCTTTTGTTTTTCATTTGTAAGTTACATGAATTCAACCAGCCTAATATATCTCATTTTCATCACTTCACCATCCAGTTTGAGCCCAGCACCTTTCAGTTTAAATGCCGTAGCTTTAAGTCGTGCACTAATTGCTCGTTCTATTACCTTAGATATTTTTATTTGTGATAAAATATTTATTAAATTCAGCCTTTGCCTCCTCCAACTCTTTATGAACTTATGTGAGATTGCCTGTAGTCTCTCAGTCTCTTTTTATTTCCACATGTATCTTCATTGGCCAACTTCTTTTGATCCTCCCGTTTTTTGTTGATTGTTACCAACAATCAACAACCAAGGAGGTCCAAAAAGGAGGTTCCACCTTTGTTGTTTGTTGTTTGTTGTTTGTTGTTTGTTGTTTGTTGTTTGTTGTTTGTTGTTTGTTGTTTGTTGTTTGTTGTTTGTTGTTTGTTGTTTGTTGTTTGTTGTTTGTTGTTTGTTGTTTGTTGTTTGTTGTTTGTTGTTTGTTGTTTGTTGTTTGTTGTTTGTTGTTTGTTGTTTGTTGTTTGTTGTTTGTTGTTTGTTGTTTGTTGTTTGTTGTTTGTTGTTTGTTGTTTGTTGTTTGTTGTTTGTTGTTTGTTGTTTGTTGTTTGTTGTTTGTTGTTTGTTGTTTGTTGTTTGTTGTTTGTTGTTTGTTGTTTGTTGTTTGTTGTTTGTTGTTTGTTGTTTGTTGTTTGTTGTTTGTTGTTTGTTGTTTGTTGTTTGTTGTTTGTTGTTTGTTGTTTGTTGTTTGTTGTTTGTTGTTTGTTGTTTGTTGTTTGTTGTTTGTTGTTTGTTGTTTGTTGTTTGTTGTTTGTTGTTTGTTATTTGTTATTTGTTATTTGTTGTTTGTTGTTTGTTGTTTGTTGTTTGTTGTTTGTTGTTTGTTGTTTGTTGTTTGTTGTTTGTTGTTTGTTGTTTGTTGTTTGTTGTTTGTTGTTTGTTGTTTGTTGTTTGTTGTTTGTTGTTTGTTGTTTGTTGTTTGTTGTTTGTTGTTTGTTGTTTGTTGTTTGTTGTTTGTTGTTTGTTGTTTGTTGTTTGTTGTTTGTTGTTTGTTGTTTGTTGTTTGTTGTTTGTTGTTTGTTGTTTGTTGTTTGTTGTTTGTTGTTTGTTGTTTGTTGTTTGTTGTTTGTTTTTGTTGTTTGTTGTTTGTTGTTTGTTGTTTGTTGTTTGTTGTTTGTTGTTTGTTGTTTGTTGTTTGTTGTTTGTTGTTTGTTGTTTGTTGTTTGTTGTTTGTTGTTTGTTGTTTGTTGTTTGTTGTTTGTTGTTTGTTGTTTGTTGTTTGTTGTTTGTTGTTTGTTGTTTGTTGTTTGTTGTTTGTTGTTTGTTGTTTGTTGTTTGTTGTTTGTTGTTTGTTGTTTGTTGTTTGTTGTTTGTTGTTTGTTGTTTGTTGTTTGTTGTTTGTTGTTTGTTGTTTGTTGTTTGTTGTTTGTTGTTTGTTGTTTGTTGTTTGTTGTTTGTTGTTTGTTGTTTGTTGTTTGTTGTTTGTTGTTTGTTGTTTGTTGTTTGTTGTTTGTTGTTTGTTGTTTGTTGTTTGTTGTTTGTTGTTTGTTGTTTGTTGTTTGTTGTTTGTTGTTTGTTGTTTGTTGTTTGTTGTTTGTTGTTTGTTGTTTGTTGTTTGTTGTTTGTTGTTTGTTGTTTGTTGTTTGTTGTTTGTTGTTTGTTGTTTGTTGTTTGTTGTTTGTTGTTTGTTGTTTGTTGTTTGTTGTTTGTTGTTTGTTGTTTGTTGTTTGTTGTTTGTTGTTTGTTGTTTGTTGTTTGTTGTTTGTTGTTTGTTGTTTGTTGTTTGTTGTTTGTTGTTTGTTGTTTGTTGTTTGTTGTTTGTTGTTTGTTGTTTGTTGTTTGTTGTTTGTTGTTTGTTGTTTGTTGTTTGTTGTTTGTTGTTTGTTGTTTGTTGTTTGTTGTTTGTTGTTTGTTGTTTGTTGTTTGTTGTTTGTTGTTTGTTGTTTGTTGTTTGTTGTTTGTTGTTTGTTGTTTGTTGTTTGTTGTTTGTTGTTTGTTGTTTGTTGTTTGTTGTTTGTTGTTTGTTGTTTGTTGTTTGTTGTTTGTTGTTTGTTGTTTGTTGTTTGTTGTTTGTTGTTTGTTGTTTGTTGTTTGTTGTTTGTTGTTTGTTGTTTGTTGTTTGTTGTTTGTTGTTTGTTGTTTGTTGTTTGTTGTTTGTTGTTTGTTGTTTGTTGTTTGTTGTTTGTTGTTTGTTGTTTGTTGTTTGTTGTTTGTTGTTTGTTGTTTGTTGTTTGTTGTTTGTTGTTTGTTGTTTGTTGTTTGTTGTTTGTTGTTTGTTGTTTGTTGTTTGTTGTTTGTTGTTTGTTGTTTGTTGTTTGTTGTTTGTTGTTTGTTGTTTGTTGTTTGTTGTTTGTTGTTTGTTGTTTGTTGTTTGTTGTTTGTTGTTTGTTGTTTGTTGTTTGTTGTTTGTTGTTTGTTGTTTGTTGTTTGTTGTTTGTTGTTTGTTGTTTGTTGTTTGTTGTTTGTTGTTTGTTGTTTGTTGTTTGTTGTTTGTTGTTTGTTGTTTGTTGTTTGTTGTTTGTTGTTTGTTGTTTGTTGTTTGTTGTTTGTTGTTTGTTGTTTGTTGTTTGTTGTTTGTTGTTTGTTGTTTGTTGTTTGTTGTTTGTTGTTTGTTGTTGTTTGTTGTTTGTTGTTTGTTGTTTGTTGTTTGTTGTTTGTTGTTTGTTGTTTGTTGTTTGTTGTTTGTTGTTTGTTGTTTGTTGTTTGTTGTTTGTTGTTTGTTGTTTGTTGTTTGTTGTTTGTTGTTTGTTGTTTGTTGTTTGTTGTTTGTTGTTTGTTGTTTGTTGTTAATTGTTTGTTGTTTGTTGTTTGTTGTTTGTTGTTTGTTGTTTGTTGTTTGTTGTTTGTTGTTTGTTGTTTGTTGTTTGTTGTTTGTTGTTTGTTGTTTGTTGTTTGTTGTTTGTTGTTTGTTGTTTGTTGTTTGTTGTTTGTTGTTTGTTGTTTGTTGTTTGTTGTTTGTTGTTTGTTGTTTGTTGTTTGTTGTTTGTTGTTTGTTGTTTGTTGTTTGTTGTTTGTTGTTTGTTGTTTGTTGTTTGTTGTTTGTTGTTTGTTGTTTGTTGTTTGTTGTTTGTTGTTTGTTGTTTGTTGTTTGTTGTTTGTTGTTTGTTGTTTGTTGTTTGTTGTTTGTTGTTGGTTGTTGGTTGTTTGTTGTTGGTGTTGGTTGTTGGTTGTTGGTTGTTGGTTGTTGGTTGTTGGTTGTTGGTTGTTGGTTGTTGGTTGTTGGTTGTTGGTTGTTGGTTGTTGGTTGTTGGTTGTTGGTTGTTGGTTGTTGGTTCTTGGTTGTTGGTTGTTGGTTGTTGGTTGTTGGTTGTTGGTTGTTGGTTGTTGGTTGTTGGTTGTTGGTTGTTGGTTGTTGGTTGTTGGTTGTTGGTTGTTGGTTGTTGGTTGTTGGTTGTTGGTTGTTGGTTGTTGGTTGTTGGTTGTTTGTTGTTTGTTGTTTGTTGTTTGTTGTTTGTTGTTTGTTGTTTGTTGTTTGTTGTTTGTTGTTTGTTGTTTGTTGTTTGTTGTTTGTTGTTTGTTGTTTGTTGTTTGTTGTTTGTTGTTTGTTGTTTGTTGTTTGTTGTTTGTTGTTTGTTGTTTGTTGTTTGTTGTTTGTTGTTTGTTGTTTGTTGTTTGTTGTTTGTTGTTTGTTGTTTGTTGTTTGTTGTTTGTTGTTTGTTGTTTGTTGTTTGTTGTTTGTTGTTTGTTGTTTGTTGTTTGTTGTTTGTTGTTTGTTGTTTGTTGTTTGTTGTTTGTTGTTTGTTGTTTGTTGTTTGTTGTTTGTTGTTTGTTGTTTGTTGTTTGTTGTTTGTTGTTTGTTGTTTGTTGTTTGTTGTTTGTTGTTTGTTGTTTGTTGTTTGTTGTTTGTTGTTTGTTGTTTGTTGTTTGTTGTTTTTTTTTGTTGTTTGTTGTTTGTTGTTTGTTGTTTGTTGTTTGTTGTTTGTTGTTCGTTATTTTGTTGTTTTGTTGTTTTGTTGTTTTGTTGTTTTGTTGTTTTGTTGTTTTGTTGTTTTGTTGTTTTGTTGTTTTGTTGTTTTGTTGTTTTGTTGTTTTGTTGTTTTGTTGTTTTGTTGTTTTGTTGTTTTGTTGTTTTGTTGTTTTGTTGTTTTGTTGTTTTGTTGTTTTGTTGTTTTGTTGTTTTGTTGTTTTGTTGTTTTGTTGTTTTGTTGTTTTGTTGTTTTGTTGTTTTGTTGTTTTGTTGTTTTGTTGTTTTGTTGTTTTGTTGTTTTGTTGTTTTGTTGTTTTGTTGTTTTGTTGTTTTGTTGTTTTGTTGTTTTGTTGTTTTGTTGTTTTGTTGTTTTGTTGTTTTGTTGTTTTGTTGTTTTGTTGTTTTGTTGTTTTGTTGTTTTGTTGTTTTGTTGTTTTGTTGTTTTGTTGTTTTGTTGTTTTGTTGTTTTGTTGTTTTGTTGTTTTGTTGTTTTGTTGTTTTGTTGTTTTGTTGTTTTGTTGTTTTGTTGTTTTGTTGTTTTGTTGTTTTGTTGTTTTGTTGTTTTGTTGTTTTGTTGTTTTGTTGTTTTGTTGTTTTGTTGTTTTGTTGTTTTGTTGTTTTGTTGTTTTGTTGTTTTGTTGTTTTGTTGTTTTGTTGTTTTGTTGTTTTGTTGTTTTGTTGTTTTGTTGTTTTGTTGTTTTGTTGTTTTGTTGTTTTGTTGTTTTGTTGTTTTGTTGTTTTGTTGTTTTGTTGTTTTGTTGTTTTGTTGTTTTGTTGTTTTGTTGTTTTGTTGTTTTGTTGTTTTGTTGTTTTGTTGTTTTGTTGTTTTGTTGTTTTGTTGTTTTGTTGTTTTGTTGTTTTGTTGTTTTGTTGTTTTGTTGTTTTGTTGTTTTGTTGTTTTGTTGTTTTGTTGTTTTGTTGTTTTGTTGTTTTGTTGTTTTGTTGTTTTGTTGTTTTGTTGTTTTGTTGTTTTGTTGTTTTGTTGTTTTGTTGTTTTGTTGTTTTGTTGTTTTGTTGTTTTGTTGTTTTGTTGTTTTGTTGTTTTGTTGTTTTGTTGTTTTGTTGTTTTGTTGTTTTGTTGTTTTGTTGTTTTGTTGTTTTGTTGTTTTGTTGTTTTGTTGTTTTGTTGTTTTGTTGTTTTGTTGTTTTGTTGTTTTGTTGTTTTGTTGTTTTGTTGTTTTGTTGTTTTGTTGTTTTGTTGTTTTGTTGTTTTGTTGTTTTGTTGTTTTGTTGTTTTGTTGTTTTGTGGTTTTGTTGTTTTGTTGTTTTGTTGTTTTGTTGTTTTGTTGTTTTGTTGTTTTGTTGTTTTGTTGTTTTGTTGTTTTGTTGTTTTGTTGTTTTGTTGTTTTGTTGTTTTGTTGTTTTGTTGTTTTGTTGTTTTGTTGTTTTGTTGTTTTGTTGTTTTGTTGTTTTGTTGTTTTGTTGTTTTGTTGTTTTGTTGTTTTGTTGTTTTGTTGTTTTGTTGTTTTGTTGTTTTGTTGTTTTGTTGTTTTGTTGTTTTGTTTGTTGTAAAGATGTTCCTTGGTAGACACCTACAATATCCTCCACCAACGGAGAGATTCTTTTCAATATTATGTAAGACAGTAATTTGTATGATTTGCAAAGGTCAGCTATGCTGCGAAAATTTTCCCGTTTTGAACGATATTTCGAAAACTATCCCCTCCTAATATTAAGAGCTCGAAATTAAAGCAATCAATCCAGGGGAATGGATTCATGTCTCTACGTGGCCAATGTGGAATCCTCTTAGGATGGTTCCTTTATGCATATCTTTGCAGTCTGTATTTGAAAACTTTCAAATACAGTATTTGGCACTTGTGAAACTTTGAGTAAATTAGAAAAACGCTCCTTCCAAGTATACCGTATTGCTTCAGTGTTAATACAAAGCATAAGGTTATCATCTAGAGTTGTTAAAGAAAAACTACAATTTGGCAGGCACAATGATCACTGTCTGTGACGAACGCTCATAGATAAAAGGGAACTATAGTGGAGCCCCAAAATTGGGGTAATACCAAAATTTAAAAAAAAAGGTGTAAACACAAAACTTTTGTTTTTTCCTAAAACTTTCATTATTCCATATAAGGACACGTATCCTATAAAAACAAAAAAAAAAAAAAACAGATAGCTTGTGAAAAAAAAACTCTTATTTGTTAAAAAAAAAAAAAAAAACACTTTTGGTGTTTAATGTGAACATTTTCTTTTCCTTATTTGACCTTTAAAGGAAAAATATATCTAGTGTTAATATAATTTGGTATTTCGTGTGAACATTTTATTTTTTCTCGTTTTGTGTGTTAATATTGAATTTCTAATTTAAAAAAAAAAAAAAAAAAAAAAAAAAATTCCAATATAAAAAATTAATTTTAATTTATTTAAAATTAAAAAGAAAAAACAAATTATAATATCCGAAAATAATGGTCGGAATGTTCCGACAAAACAAAACTATATTACCAACCTTCTAAAATATAAAAAATCTTTAATGGCTACACCACATAACTCTGTTAGTGAAAATTCACTACCAGCTTCTTTACCTCTGCCATCGCACACCGATTCCGAAGACGATATTCAAATTCTAACGGATCGCGTAACAATTAAAACGACACCAGCCATTGGACCAAATACACCGTCAACATCATCAAACACCGAAATTTCAAAACCGATATCAACAAGGGCATCAACGAATCGGCTATCTTTACAAGCCAACAAAAGAAAAATCACAACTGATGACAATGGTGAGTCTTGCGATTTAAATAATATTATTAAAAATCTCCAAAACGAAATTAAATTACTAAGGGCGCAACTACCAGACACGCACAGTAATAAATTTATTAAAAAAATAACTAACGAATCAAATCAAAATAATCCTTTTGTCCAACAAAATAAATCTCCACTAATTGAGATGATGGACGACAATGACGAATTTGTTTCTAATATAAACGTCGAACATACCGAAACTAACGATGATGGTTTTGAAACAATCAAAAAAAAAATCAAAACTAACAACACATCAAAAAAACCAGCCCAACAATCGGCCACCAATAACTCATCGAACAACAACAATAATAGTATGGCGAAATAAAATTACTCAATTAACAATACGACAAAATCAAACACGAACTCTAATACTACACCAACGACAACAGTCAATGATGAGGAGGCAACAACAACAACAACAACAACAACAGTTAATTCATCGACAACGCCCAAAAAGCAACGACGACCACCGCCCATACATATTTATGGGCAAGAAATAAAAAACACAGTTTTGTTGGCCAAAGCTCTAAATATTAAAGACTTTGAGGTAAAACGGATAAATTCCTCAAAACACACAGTGACGACAGACTCATTAACAAATTTTAACGCACTGAAGACAACTTTCGATGAGGTCAATACACAATACTATACGTACACACCGAAGGAGTACAAACCAAAATCGCTAGTACTAAGAGGACTGACTGAGACGGAAAACCTCGACGAATTGAAAACGGACATAGAATCAGAAAGTGAACAAATTCAAATCGTTAAAATACTACAAATGAAATCAAGACGGACGGACCAACGAAATAAGTTGCTGCCCCTATATATTGTCCAATTTGTGCCAACAACCCCCCTCAACTTGGTGTTTAACATCAAACATCTAAATTATCAAAAAATCGAGTGGCAAAATCTGAATAAGACAAATGACATCATGCAATGTCGAAATTGTCAAAGATACGGGCATACTGCTACAAATTGTAGCTTATCGTTCCGATGCGTGAAATGCTCCAACGAACATGTACCTGGCGAATGTCAAATAAATGACGAAGTCTCGAAAGAAAACATCTATTGCACAAACTGCAAAAAAACTGGTCATCCGGCCTCGTATAAAGGTTGCCCTGTCTACCAAAATATGATCTTACGCCTCAAAAAAAGGATTGAGGAACGTAAAAAAGCTCAACATCAAGGAAAAGCTGTACCAAAACTCTTTAGCTCGGTTAAAGTATCGAAGGAAAATGGCACGTTTGCGGAAATGATGAAGGGAGGACCAACGTCAACACGACAAACAACTATAACCGCTCCACCACCACAACCGACATCAACAACAACAATGACACACACAGATTTGGCCATTCAAGATCTTTCGACAAAATTCGACCAAATGTCAAAAATAATAGAGCGACAAGCTTCACAAATAGCGCAACTATACGAGATCCTTTCACAAATCTAAATTCACAAAAATATGTCTAATTCAACAACAACAAACCTTACGACCCGGCGTAATCAAAATCAATTCTCTTCGTCTAAATTCAAAATTCGATTGTCAGCTTTCAACGAAGATTAAATCTTTTGGAATTTTTAAAAGCACAAAATCCAGACTGTCTCTTGGTCAACGAAACCAAATTAAATGAACGCCACAATTTAGAATTCAAAAATTACCAAATTATACGGAGCGACCGCATAAATGCGAAACAAGGGGGTGGTACGGCCATACTTGTTAAAAATAATGTCAAGTTTAAACAAATTGATTCACAACTGGTAAGCAAATGTGAAGGAATCGAAATTGCAATAATTCGAATAAACTTTAAATTTTCGGCCAACAAAATTTACCTTATCTCAATTTATTGTACGGGCAACCATTCACACATCACGGACGACCAATTCATCAAGGAATGGAACAACATTTTTGTAAAACTAAATTTAGCGGATCCACAAAATTATTATATTATTGCGGGCGATCTAAATGCCAGACACACTAGCTGGGGTAACGCTGGAAATAATACTCGAGGCAACCGACTAAAAATCTGGATGGACGACTATGCAATGAATTACCGATCTAAATTAATACACAGCGACAAACCGACAATGATCCGTTCAGGAAATTACCGCGATTTGGCCATAGTGGACCTACGCATCAAAATTAAACAAAATCTGAAGCACGAAATACCCACTCTTCATTATGACAGTGACCACAGAGGGATCGAGATTGAGGTTCATGATATGGGAGACCTCGAACGTGGCATCAATTTCATCGACGACGACGACAATCTAAATTCAACGACTAGATACAATTTTGTGGGCATGGATTGGAATGATTGGCAGCAAAATTTGGAAAAAGCTCACCGTTGGGCAGTACAACAACAACAACAACTTTCGCTCGAAATCGACACTCCTCTTCAAAATTTAATACCAGCGGACCGAAATCTATCGGACGACGAATGCAACGCGTACATCGAACAACTCACTCAACTAATATTGGACAATATCAAGCAAAACATACCGAAGAAGCGCCGAATAAATAATATGGTTTGTTACACAAATCATATTATAGAAAAATTATATCGGCATAAATCTTTCCTCATCACCAAAATTAAAACGCTAAAACGCAATTTGGGCAACGTAAATCATCAAAATTCAAACTTTTCGGGCCTAACTCAAAGTCAAATCATCGCGAATAACAATTCAAAAATTTTGGAATGGAAGGTCGAAATTAAAAGAACGGTACAATTAATAAGACAAAACATCAAAATTCAAATTGAGAAATATTGGACTGCGGTGATGCAAGGCATTCGACCGGGAGTCAAAATGTGGGCCGAAATTAAAAAATTTACAAAAAATCAGAAAAACAAGCAAAATTCAATCAAAATTAAGTCTTTGGAAATCAAAACAGCCGATATCTATCGTTATAACAATTTGGACATTGATTGGAGCGAAATTCAAAAAAATTCAACAAACGATTCGTATAAAATATTCGATACAACTACAAATCTTAACATTCTCGGACACCATATTCAGGCGAACACTATTCAAAATTCCAACCTTTACTCATCGACACAACATCAAGAACATGAGCGCGAAATTCAAAATTTAATCGTGCCCATCATTGAACAACACAAACGAGATAAAATTGGACACATTACCAAATCTCAATTTTCGGTCACAAATCCGGCATTCGCACCAAAACAACCGCTAAATGATCAAAATTACTATGTCACGGTTGACCAACTAACCAATATTCTAGCTCTGGCCAATAATAAAAAATCTTTCGGTCCTGATTTGCTTCCAAATTGCGTATTTAAACACCTGCCTCAAACAATTATCGTTGAAATCTGTATTTTATTCAATAACTTACTGAATAACAAAACGTTTCCTGTATCGTGGAAAACTGCTCGTGTGTTCCCCATACTGAAAAAAGAAAAAACTCCCTCGGATCCCGAAAATTATCGGCCCATCTCGCTGGTCTCCAACTTTGGTAAATTATTCGAAATTATCCTTTATGAAAAAATCAATGACTACGTAGCTGATCACAAATTAATGCCTGATAATCAATTTGGTTTCCGTCAAGGACACAACACTGTACACGCTATAACTAAAGATGTATCGGATGTGGCACATAATCTAAAATTCAACAATCCTACTGGCGCCGTTCTTATCGACATCAAAAAAGCTTTTGAATCTATTTGGCTCGATGGTTTACTTTCAAAATTAATTAAAATGAAATTCCCTTCCGATCTTATCAATATGTTATTCGAACTCTTATACGACCGAAAATTCATTACAACAACTGGCGGCAATCAAAATTCTTCAACTACCTTCAAAATTTACAACGGTGTTCAGCAAGGATCGATTACTGCGCCCATTCTATTCAATCTATACACGGCAGATTTAATTGGGCACGAAAAACTAAATTCTAAAATTACGCAATGATGTGCATATGCAGATGACATGATTGTTTACAGTTCGGCGTACCGTGTTGGAGAAATTCAAAAAAACCTGCAAACATCTTTGGACTATATACAAAATTATTTTAATATTTGGCATATCGAAATAAATCCTTTTTCGGCGACCGCTAAAACATGCGACGAGAGATCTTAAAATAAATTGGCGGAAACTTTCTCTTAAAATCTCACAACAACCAATTACCTTACGGGAACAAATTAAATACCTGGGCGTATACTTAGATAATTTATACTATATGTCCCAACATACGAAATTGCAACTAGAGAAGGCGAGACGAGCATTTATGGGCGCGCGGCAACTTTTTTACAACAAACATATTGACAAACGTGTAAAACTGACCGCATACAAAGCTTTGATAAGACCCATACTGACATACGGTTGCCAGGTATGGTTCAACCAAGTACCGCGATACATAGAAAAATACAGAATTTTTGAACGGAAATGCTTAAGACATTGTAACGGACTGTACAGAAAAGCAGAGACAGACTTTACACACTATGTATCGAACCGAATACAATACGAAAAATACGACTCGGACCGTATTGACGTACACATTCTAAATTTGAAGCGCAATCACATACGACGCGCTTGTAACAATACTGAAAATTCGTTAATCTATGGACCGTACCATGTGGACGACCATCTTGCAAAATTGTACACGACGAACGAAACTCTACCGGGACCGAATTTATTCGTTTTCCTCGACAGATTGGGCTACATTCAAGATAGAAATGGAGTACCTCTAATATATCATGTAGTTCGACGGCCAAACGAAAAATGGTTCGATCCATATAAATTCAACAACCCAAAGGAACATATACGATTTGAAACCACGATCAAAATTAAGAATGACGAATATACAAAAAAATGCGAGGCGTATTGGTGGCTTTCCGATATGGCCGATAACACAAATGATGACAACAACGACAACAACAACAACGATGACCAGCAGCAGCAACCGCAGCAATAACATTTGTATTTTTATATGAGAATAATTTCCTTTATTTTTTAATTACGATTTTTGTATTGTATAATTTTTACAGTAGATTTTTACACAAGAAATTTTATAAAAATTGAGCCATTTTTGGGGAACATTTTTCATTGCCATATTTTTTAATGTTATAACATTTACGTTTTATTTTAAATTGTATGTATGTGTGTGTGTATGGTTTTGTATATAGGTATGTTTGTGTGTATGAATTTTCTTATTTATTTTTATTTTTAAGCTCAATTTTGAGTAGATATTGACATAGATTTTGTAACATTTTTTTATGTCATTAATTTTTTACCCGTTTTCGGCGATTTTATAAATTAATATTTTTTTTTTTTATAACTTTACATATGTAAATTCTATTTTTTATAATAATGTTAAAAATTTGTAAGAAGCAATGAACCTGAGATTCCATTTTTTATAGGAACAGGGGTTCAATTTTTTATTTTATATAATTTTTGGATGTCATTTTAGTTTATTTCCAACATCCACTTATTTATTGTAAATCGAAGAAGCCAAATTTATGTATTTTTAAAAAATGTTACGAATAAAGGAAATTTTTGTTTGAAAAAAAAAAAAAAAACGCTCCACGGGGAATAGAATGAGTTGCCTTCTTTGATTTGTCTAGAGTAATAAGAAGAGCAAGCTCGGAATCGAATCCGATAGAGCCGAATTGTACATTACAGCCATGGCTTGTAAAAACCACATCATTGTTATTATTAGTCCTTGTGCCTTGACCAATCAGAATATTGACGGTAATAAAATGACGTTGCTCTATAATTTTGTCATTTTCGTCACAATAAATTTTAACATTTAAATTAATTTTCTATTTTATATTGCTCTTTTTCGTGTAAGATGCCAAGAAATCAAACAAGTCATTCAAATAAAAAGTGAATACGAATTAACTAAATGAAAATTTATTTCCGACTAAACGAAAAATCTGTAGGAAAACCAAAAAATTTACGACCTATTTTAATGTACGTTAAATTTAATTTGATTTTATTTTTTTTCGTCTGCTCCAACCCACAAGTATAAAGGCAAAGTCAAAGTAATAAATTTTACATAACTCTGGTAGGTATACGGTTGTGTTTTTCAGACGATTTATATACAATTTCGATCTCCTCAGACTATTCCAATGGAACAACTTAAAACAAAACAATTTTCTCCATAATGATGACATCCAAAACGTCAAATCAAATACTTGCAACCCTTATTAAAAAGATGAAATCGGAATGATAATACTAATGAACTTGTGTATCATATGTGAACATACATAGGTGTGTACATATTATACCTGAATACGTTAAACGTACTACTAATGTAATACTCAAACTCAATACAATGTTATGCTTATTTCTGTTTTCACGTGAGACCCATTAGCATGATTATAATCGCAATGTTGTGTATACAAAAACATATGCATATTTATATGGAACAAACATAATATGTTGGCTGTGTTGTCACTGATCTTAATCTAAATTGTATTATGAGAAATTAAGACATGGATAAATTAAAGTAAAACAAATAGATTGATTTATATTTAATGAGACTGAAGGACAGAGTGGTTCATAAAAAGATGCATAAATATGTCGGTTGAAAAAAGATAAGATGTAACTGGCTAATGGGTATAATTAAACAAACAGAATTATTTGCTTGTCGCAGGAAGGAAGTTTGGAAGTTCTGTTTGATATCAACTTGTATTCGATTCCATGGTTTAGAAGGTTTTGACCATTTAGTAAATTCTTTTTCAGTGATGTGCCATGCATTGAATAGTTAGTTAGTTAGTTTTAGGTAGAAACCCAACAAAAAGATAGACACATATGGTCCGTAGCCTTACCACAGAAATTGTTTCTCCGCACTGCCCTATACTTAACCAATTTGAGCTTCTCACGAAGCTGTAGATATCTCTAACGCTCAATTTACTGAGAGTCTGCTGGCATGCTTTCCAATAAGACAGTGTCTCCAAGTAAGGACACCCACAACTGTGCTAATATTATGCCGTTGCATAGATATTAGCTGATTAGACCATTTTACGTCCAGATCAGACCAAATCTGCCTAGTAATTACATATAAGGTGTAATTTTCTCATCTATTGTTCGTAATTTTACGAGTTCCTTCTTTAAGAAGCAACTTGCATGTGGCAAGTGGTACTTCAATGGTGCCTTGTCGCACGAGTTCATCGGGTTTCATATTCCCCGTAATATTGAAATGCCTTGGTATCCATATAAGAGGGATATTGAACTGTTCAACTATCTCTTTAAGAGATGAAAGACAACTTCGGGCTTCTTTCGACGTGATAAAGACTGATTGTAAAACTTTAATAGCAGCCTGACTGTCCGTAAAAATGCTAATATCTCTTACAGATATTACATGTTACTTCATCCAGTCTATGGCTTCCTTGATTGCTATCAGCTCTGCCTAAAAATTACTGCAATGATCACAAGGTAGCAGTTCTTTGCACTTTCATCAGCAACTTTTGGTTCGCCACTGTATTTAAGGTGGGCCACCAATCTGTAACTCCATACATTAGAACTGCTCTAACTACAGAAGTATAAAACCAATACGCAATGTGAGACTTAAGCCGCCATTCTTTTCCAAAGGCACTTTTACAGAAGTAGAGTGCTATCGTAGCCTTTTTTACTCTTTCCAGTATATTTAGCTTCCAGCTTTGTTTACTATCCAAAATGAGACCCAAAAATTTCACTTTGTCTGCGATATTCAAAACAACTCCATTAAGAGTTGAAGGGTCAAAGTGAAGAAGTTTGTACTTCCTGGAAAAAAGAACCAACTCAGCCTTCAATGGATTAACACTACGACTACAACTATTGGTCCATTGAGTTAGAATGCCAAGAGCATTCTGCATAACATCTCTGAGGATACAAGGATATTTAGCAAAAGCACCAATAGCAACATCATCTGCATAAGCCACCACTTTAAAGCCAGTCCCTTCCAGGTTTAGTAACAGATCATTTATGACGAAATTACAAAGAAAGTAGGATAATCCACTACCTTGCGGTGTACCCCTACTTACAAATCTACAGATGGATGATACTTTTAGATTCGCCGTTATGACCCTGCCTTTGAGCATTTGATTAATCCAGTTTCTAAGTGCCACATCCACCCCTAAATTTGAAAGTGCTTGTGTGATCGCCTCTGAAATTATTAAAGGCACACTCAATATCACAAAAGGTCACCAAAGAGAATTCCTTATATTCGAGGGATTTCTCTATAGGACATAAGAGAGAATGAAGAGCAGTTTCCACCGATTTTGCCTTATTATATGTATCCTGAGATGTTGACAGCTCTACAGGCTCGATTGAGCCTTTGAGGTAAGCCTCTATCTGTCTTTCTAGAATTTTCAAGAAATAAGAAGATAAGGTCTTTGGGATTGCAATGAGAGCGTTTTCCCGTCTTTCGTATAAAAATTACATTTACTTCAGTTCATTTCTTTGGAATGTGATATAGTTCGAGGCTACTTTTGAAAATCACCTCAAGCCAGGGAACAGTTAAGCCAGTGGTTTTCTGAATATCGGTAGGAATAATGCCATCCAGGCCTGCAGACTTGAAAGGCTTGAAACTGTTTACTGCCAACAAGATAGTTCTCCTATTGACAATTTTCCTTGCGAGGCCAGTAGCCTTATTAGCCTTTAGCAAAACAAGAGGAGTATTAGAACAACCCGAAAATTGAGTATCCAAGGATAAAAAGCTCGAAAAAGCTCCAAGGATTCCCTACTTGTTGTAGTCCATTGTCCCTCCGGTTGTTGGAGATAACTTGAAATGACAGGACAAGTGTATAATATGTTACGCAGCCTAGCTGCCTCAGAGGACTTCTATATTTTATCACAAAAGAGTTTCAAGGAATTGCTTTTGGCACTTCTTAGTTCATATTTATACGCTTTGAAGACCTCCATATAGGAGCCCCAGTCCATTTCAGTTTTTGTTCTCTTCGCGATTTTAAAGAGCCGCTTGCATTTTAAGCGCGTTACTTGTAGTTCCTTTGACCACCATGGTGGACAAGATTTACCCTGTGGTCTACTGATGGGACATGAACTTGAAATAGCTTCATTAAACGCATCAGACACCTGGTCTACCATGACATCTAGTTCTTGTGTTGATTCCGGAAATTTAGGAACTACTGATGGTAGAGAGTTACTTAAAACACTTCTGAAAGTATCCCAATTAGTGTTCCTACGGTTTTTAAAGGTTAGAGTTTTAAAATATTTTATATCCAATCCGTATTTAAGATAACGATGATCAGAAAATGAGTGTTCCTCAGACACTCTTCAATTAGTTATTCTATTCAACAAAAAGTTCGAGACAAGGGTAATGTCTAGAACTTCCTGTCTATTCCTTGTTATAAAAGTAACATTATACAGATTGATAGGTTAGTACTTAAAATATAATCTAAAAGTCCAAAGACTCACCTCTCTCATTTGTATCACTGCTTCCCCATATCGTATGATGTGAGTTTGCACCACCGTCCTCAGGTGAGGTTCCGTACATTGCGGAAGTATCCTCCTCTGGTTCTGGTGCTTCTGACTTAGCAGCCCCATCTTTTTTAAAAAAATTTAGGAATTGAATAACTTTTACGGCATTTTTCCATTATCATTGTCTATCAACGTCCACCAACAATATCGGCAAGCGAGCTGCTTCATTCGTGTTCAGAAAAGTTCTGCATGTATTTATTGTAGAAGTTAATCTGCCCAATAAAATATTTATTCAAGCGACATCTAAAACTTTTAGACGATCCTAAATAACAAATCACAGCAGCTAAAGCGAGAAATTCAGAAATTAAATGAAAATTCGTTTTCTTCGTTTCTTGGAAAGTTGACGGCTGATGAAAATACATACTAATGAAAACCCCAAAACAATGAAAACCCCAATCATGCAGATCCCGCCTATTTAGTGAAGTGATGGCTCGTGGGCCAGGGATAACAAATCAAAAGCTGAAGTGTGTGCTGATCACCTGGCTGGTATTTTTCAATCGAATGATACTGAATCGGATATTATAATCGAAAATGGAAGCAATGACTATGGGGGCAGAATCCTTCTAATAACCCAGAAAGAAGTTAATAGGGAAATAAAATTCAATTTGAAGACCGCAAAGGCTCTTGGATATGATCATTTAACAGGATAAATTCTAAAGAAACTACCAAAAAAAGCTATTGTCCAACTAACCCATTTGTTTAATGCTGTTATAAGATTACGGCATGTTCCTTCCACATGGAAAGTTGCAGAAGTTATTATGCTACCGAAACCAGGTAAACCGCCAAATAAAGCTCAATCATGTCGTCCGATATCCCTGCTTCCTATATCATCTCAAAGCTAATGAAGAGATTTCTTCTGAGAAGAATGACACCAATAATAGAAAGTAGAAACCTAATACCGGATCACCAATTTGGATTCAGATGTAAACATTCAACAATTGACCAGGTTCACAGAATTACAGACATTATAGAAAAGGCATTAGAAGATAAACTTCTACCTTATTTCTGGACGTGGCAGCAGCTTTTGATAAGGTATGGCATGAGGGATTAATACATAAACTAAAAGTTATGCTTCCGGGACCATATGTTGACCTTCTGGAGTCGTACTTATCTGAAAGACTTTTCAGAGTAAGACAAGAAGATGAGTATTCTGAACTGAGAGAGGTAAGGGCAGGAGTCCCACAAGGCAGTGTACAAGTGATATACAACAGTCCGATCATGTAAGCATAGCAACGTTTGCTGACGACATCGCTATACTAGCAACAGCGAAAACTGTCGAAGAGGCGGCGAATAAACTTCAATATGCAAGTGAAGAAATTCACCAGTGGACCAAGCGATGGAAAATCAAACTTAATGAATTAAAATCTGCGCATGTCAACTTTGCGAACAAACTATTAGTTAATCCGCCGCCAATCAGCATAAACGATGTCATGGTGCCATACGAGAACTCCGCCAAATACTTGGGTATGCCACTGGATGTTAAGCTCAAATGGAAAGAGCATGTGAAGAAGAAAAGAAAGGAGCTTGATCTTAAATATAGACAGTTGTACTGGCTAATTGGACGACGGTCAAAATTAAGCACAGGCAACAAAATATTGATTTACAATCAAATCCTAAATCCGGTCTGGCTATATGGTATTCAGCTTTGGGGCTGTACTAAAAATGCTAACATCAAACCTATACAAAACTTCCAGAATAAGGTACTTCGGAGTATAGTCAATGCACCCTGGTACATTCGTAATAAGGATTTGCATCGAGATTTGGGGATACCGGATGTAAAACATGAAATAAAAAGATTTGCAACGGAGCATGAATCGAGGCTATTGCAACATGTTAATGCGGAAGCCTCTCGACTACTGGATATTGAACACTTGGTTAGAAGACTAAATCGAACCAAACCCTTCGAGTTCATCAGTATGTGAGCAGCTACCTATTAACGAACAGGCATTAGAGCATCGCTGGATCAACAGTGCCTCATTATAGTTTAGTTTTTAAGAATTCAGACGTAAATTGATGGTTAGTCTGAAAAGACTAATTTCAATAATAAAAAAAAAAAAAAAATCTAAAACTATTATCTCCCAAAGGACACATCAGCATTTCAAGGTTTTTAAAAAGTTCTTTAAGTGACTTTTCGAAAATGATTATATCGTCTAAATAAACTGCGCAAAAATCTAAATTGATGGTAAGTTGTTCCAATAATCGTGGAAGTGGGAGCTAACTCTTTATTTAGCTTGTTTCGAGCTCTAACAAAATTAGTTCCGTTATCACTGTGAAAGTTTTAAAGGCATTCCTCTTCTTGAAGTAAATCCCACTTCCTTATAAGGCCCACAATCAAGGCCTTGTACGATTTGTTTCCTCGCCCTTTGCATACACGTAATATACCCATTAAATTTTCTGATGCCGCTCTCCTGAATCGAAAATATCTTTCTCAGTTGTGAATCGTTTGATTGACTTGTCATTTACCATCCAGAATTCAATATCTTGTACATAATTGTGCTAAAGTCACCTGTACACCTCCGTGAAGAGTGAAATAAAGCGAATCTTTGGTAATGTGTTTTGAATAAAAATGATTTTTGGCAAAATCAACAAACTAAATGATGGCAATTTACTGCTGCTTCTAGTTTTGTTTGAGGTTTCTAGAGATTTGATATCTGCAGGGAATTCTGACATTAGTTCATCAGCAGTTAAATAGCTTAGTACCTTTTCAGAAACTCGGTGAATTCGTTTTTTAAGGATTAAAATGTACCTAAAGCATTAGGTTATTATTTTCTGACCTTGAGAATTCCAATAATTCTGGAATAGAAGACAAATTTGAGAGTATACTAGTTTTAACTCTTCATTTGATGCTTTTTTAGTTAGTTCAAGTGTTAGCGTATATTTATTGTCTTTAAACCAGTTCGGTCTTTCCCGTCAAAGTTGTTTGATTCGTAATTGTCTTACAATCATTCCACGTGAGGCTACATTTTTAGGGTTGTTACTAGATTTTACGTGATGCCACTGACTTGGCTTCATGATCGACTGCATTTCAGAGATCCAATTTGCTACAAATATTTCCTATTTGCTAAAGTTTCCTTTTATTCATTCAAGCGTAATCATCGAATCAGTCCATGCGTAAATAGTTTTGTTAGGCACATAATTCCAGTTATGGCAACGAAATTCTAGTTTGTATATGAGTGACTTTGGTTTTTGTCACTACTAGATAAACTACTGGTGTGTCTTATGTGCATTTGTGGTTTTAAAGTATACTGCTACTGTGAATACTCTTCTTGACGCATCGCTTAAACTATAGATCTCATGCTTTCCTTGTTGTTTGTATTCTATCCATCGAGGTATGGTAATGTTTTCTATTTTAGCTAGACTTTCCAATTCACAGGATCCATTGTTTTTGTAATATGATACTCAGCTTTTTAATCCGCAATCAACGCCAGCTATCCATATAGATTTTGCATCAATAGTTTTGTTTGTATTACTATCGGTGCAAACCAATCTACCGGTTTGCATAAATTAGCAACTTTGCCTAATATAATCCGTTTTGTTGGCTCTTGGATATGTTTTGATGATGTTCTCACATATGTCCAGTTGTGGGTTCCATGTAATTCCAAGCGTTTTTACTATATCATCGACACTTATTAAAACCGCCTTCTTGGTCACTTTCAAATACCTGAATTACTAATTTTTTATTGTTACTAGCCCATTTTGTCCCCTATGTCGACCTCGGAAACAAATTCGTGTTTTCTCCATGTTATTAAGATCGATATTATGTCCTGATGAATTATTTAACATTAAGTCGTTTAAAGATGCGCCTGAAAAGATCAAAAACGACTTGTTGATTTGTTGTAATATGCACCATCTGACCTTTTCTCAGTTTGTTCCACATGACCAAGCGGTTTATGTTCCCGCAAAAAGGCTGTTTAACTTTCCTTGACGGTTGGTTGGCTGTATTGGGGATCTAATACCCCTGATAATATTTCATTGACTTGCAGAAGTATTACTACTTTCATTCGTTTTGAATCTCTTAGGATTATGGTTTGATCCTTCTGGAAAGGGATACATATTTTGTAGCTCTCATTTTTAAGCCGTTTATGTGCATTTTGAAAATTTTCTTTACATTCCCACTCTGTTTTTGAAGGTGAACCATCCAAATTATATAAGTTGAGTAACTAGTTCTTATTCCCCTTGATGAATCGGAGTTTAAGAATTTGACTATAATAGTCTGCGCCTATCAGAATTTAAAAAGGCGCCGAAATATTATAATTTGGATCTACTATAAGCAGATTATTAAAGTGTTACTATTTAATTCTTCTTCCTATCCTTGTAGTTTTGGTGCTTGAATGACTCCACAATACTCCACCATTAGTGAAAACGTGCGGGTATTACTACTCTTCTTCCTGTCCTTGTAGTTTCGATTGGTGATGGGATTGGTGTCGTTTGGGATTGGTGTTTTTGATGGAGTAATATGTGGTATTCCTAAATGATCAGGAATTGTTATTCCTTTCGGTATTGCTTGATCTCTAGTTTCATTTAGTATTTAGCCTTCAGACGATCAATAGAAATTTTTGATCCATCATTGTTGATTTTTACAACAGAATATTTCTCGAAACGCTTCACGATTTAATATGGGCTATGTATATCGGCTCTTTAATGGAGCACGTACGCAATCCGTTCCCACAAAAACGTGCAAACAATTCGAAAGCTCCTTTTGTATACAAATTTTTGCATTATCGTGGTGAGTGGTTGTTGTCGGTCGAACAGTATAGACATCATTCTCCGAAATTCTTTCATGTATTCAGATTCCGTTTTTTTTGTTTTTCGTTGGGCAGAAATATTCACCTGGAATCCGTAGTGTTCAACCTAGTACCAATTCCGCCGGAGGTGCTTTTAAGTCGACTTTGTATACGACCCGTAGCCCCAACAAATTTAATGGCACCAAGTTTGACCAGTCGTCGTTTTGATGACATTTAATGGCAGTTTCTAAAGTCCTGTAACAACGTTCAATTATTCCGTTGGTCTGCGGATGGTATGGTGTTGTACTCAAATGTTTAACGCCTAGAATTTTGCTCAGTTCTCTGAAAACTTGCGATTCAAATTTCAAAATCGGAGATTTGTTGTGCCGTATTATTTCGACTTTTCACATTGCATACATTCCTTTACGAAAGTTTGGCAATCTTTGTTAATCGACGGCCACATAAATCGATTGCACACTAATTTCTGTGTGCCACGAACGCCAGGGTGAGTAATTTTGTGCACTTTACTTAAAGGAACGAATGGCCGAACTCGAATATGTGAAATGTCACAATACATTTTAGTTTCCAAATTTGACATGGCTAGCTGATTTAGTGATAATGAAATATTTATCGACGTACCATTCAATATTGACTGCAATTCCGGATTTTGCTGCTATGCGCCGCTGTCAAGTCAGCAAAATTTACTTCGCCCGTTTAATGTATCAAACTTATCCTGGACAATAAACC
Source organism: Tipula confusa (assembly GCA_963556175.1). Lineage (NCBI taxonomy): Eukaryota > Metazoa > Arthropoda > Insecta > Diptera > Tipulidae > Tipula > Tipula confusa. Next base: position 99,914,487 of record OY744476.1, on the reverse strand, counting down.
AGCGACGTAATAACGTCATAACTGACATCCGTCCGTGTTGATGGTTCTTTTTTGTGTAAAAGCGAAGATCAGTGGTTTAGGGTCTGTATAAATACAAAACTGCCTTGCTTTTAACAGTCGGAAATATTTTACGGCTTGGTTAATCGCAGTCAATTCCCTGTCGTAAATGTGACGCATTTGCTTAATAAACAGGTAACTTTTTTGAATAAAATCTTAATAGTTGGAATACACTCCCGTTGACTGTTTAATTTAAAACCACGCAAACCACTTTGTTTGATGCATTTGTGCACAAGGCCAAATTTCGGTTGCTTGCCGGATGAGCAAACCAGGTGGTATTTATCAAATCATCTTTACAATTACAATTTTTTTAAACGTGGATACTGCTTCTTCCGTCCAGTTGATTAGAGTTGTGTCGGTCTTTTTGTTACCATTTATTAGTTTCTGCAAAACTGATTGGTTGTTGATCGCCACGTATAAATCTCCAGTAAAAACGTATTTTACTCAGAAAACGTTCTGCAGCAGTTGACAGTCGTTCATATTCCTGAATCGCTCTGATTTTTTCTGGCAGTGGTTTTAAACCAGCTGGAGTAATTAAATGGCCAAGAAATGTTACCTCTGTTTTACCAAATACACACTTTGCAACGTTTATACTGAGGCCATGTTGTCGTAAACATTCAAATACAATGATAAAATGCTTTCGATGTTCCTCGATTTTTTCAACGCATTTGCTATATGTCGTCGATGTAAGGGAACACGAACGGTAATTCTTTTAATACCTCATTTATTAAGCGTTGCAGTGTTTGCGTTCGCCGCGTTACAGAGTCCGAATGGAGTAAAAAGGAACTCAAACAACCCAAACGGTGTTGGTATGCCCGTTGAAGATCGATGGAAGAAAATATTGTATACCCATGTAGTATGTTTGAAAAATCCTGAATGAACGGAATCGGGTAATGATATACGGTAATTGCATTCAGGCGGCGGTAGTCGCGACATTGGTGCCATTCTCCATTGGCCTTTTTCACAATATGCAGTGGTGACGCCCAGTTACTTCTGGATGGCCAAAAAATTTCGTATTCCGCACAATACCATCTCCACCATTATTCCGGAAGTGCTGGATGTGATCTACAAAGTTCTTGTAAACGACTACCTGAAGGCGAGTGTTTACATCAGCAGTTTACTATTTAAATTGTAAACTGACATTATTTTACTTATTACTTTTGGTCAACAGATGTCGACAACCACGGCCGGTTGGGACGGAAAGCACGTCGTAATATTTTTCCAAATATAGCGCTTCCAAATATTTTTAGCAAATATTTGGATTTGGTACGGATGATTTACAATTTGCCCGGTGCGAGTCGACGAGGCCATGCAAATACTGGATGACCTGTCGTAACTATGTGATGAGTGATATTTACTTTTGACGGACTTTTGCGGTCGTTTATCACTGTGATGTCTTTTTATTCTCGTAGTATATCTGCTATTGGATTTTTGACGTCGAAAGTAATAATTCCACGGACTTTTCCTCTGAAGGTGTAACTTCTGCTGATAATTTAGTCGTGTTGTCTATCAAGTGATTTCCTTTCATGTCATCATTCCATGGTGTTTAATAAAATCCACCCCGATGATAGGTTGATTTACATCGGCCACGATAAATGTCCATAGTAATTGACATCTCATCCCGAAATTTATTGACAATCTTTTTTTCCCTGTATGTGGCAATGGGCGTGCCGTTTGCATCGAAGAAATTAATTCGAGTTTTTGTTCTTCATTTTTGTTTGGGGGCAAAACAGAAATGTCGCCTCCTGTATCGATTAAAAATGGTTGATTCGACTTTAAATCCGTAATACATAAACGGTTAATGGTGTTTTCCGAATTATAATTTTTAATCGGATTTCCCTCCTCATCCAAATGAAGTTACGTGGCATCATACATTTCCGAGTTTTTTTTACCGAATTTACAATGCCACCAACACTGATATTTTCGTTCAGCTCTTGGTGAATTATGTTTGTAGATGGTCTTTTTTTTATCGCCTAACTGTACATCTATCAGCAAGGTTTTTATTTTATTTTGATCCGGCCTATTGTTCTAATATGACTTGTTTTAAAGTTGAATATTTATCGTCAACTGGCTGATTAATTACAGCATTTGCTACCTGAGACAATATTTTAGTGTCCACAGCTGTCAACAAGATATAGTACTTGGTTGTTTGTGTCATTGCACTGAATTTGTGCTGTTTATTGCAGCTTTGACGGCGGTTATCATTCGTTTCTGTTGTTTTTAGTAATCATAAAGTTTCTAGCGCTTGATACCTAAGCTCTAGAAAACCAAGGAAATTGTTGGTTAATGTAGTCGGAGTCTTAGTCTTTCTTAGTCGGTTCTAATCTTTCTTATATATCAAGCGTATAATGCTGAAGCATTTTTATAAAATTTGGTACATTTTTGCCTAACCAATATTTGTCTAAATTTAGTCTACATTTCTTTGAAAAACGTAAGGTTTAAATTGAATTACCTTTATAGATTAATTCTTCCTCAAAAGCATTAACGTTTACTTTAATAAATAATTTCCTGGAAAGTAACGGTAACAAAATAAAATCAACAAGTAAAAACAAACAACCAAAAATAGCATAAGAAAGCATAAAAAAAAATGTATAATAATATTTTATTCAGTATACTGTCTTATGATAAGTATGTACAACAAGCTTTATGTTTTTCAAATAACTTAGCCCATAACAGCACTTTTGAATCGGAAAAGTGAAAAATAATATTTGAATTACCATAAATTTTCTTATACATTTTCATTTATATAAAAGTTATCGCACAAGGTACTCCCCGTACATATAGCTATACACAACGCTTTTCAATTTTAAAACAAACAAACAACAACAACAGGAAAAACACATCGAGATGAACAACGAGTATTCACAATAATAAATCGTTGGAAATTCACAAAACAAAAAAAAAATGCAAGTCTACTGTGTATAATTTATTCAAAATGTTAACAATATGTTTATGGAATCGGAGAAGATGTAAGATTTTCCAAGCTTCAAATAATGTTACAATGTTGCATTACTATGTGTTTGATACAAAGTATATGTGCGCCATTGACAGTCGTATAATATTTTTACGACTATCGCTTTGCTGCAATGCTAAACTAAAACAGTGATCATAAACAGTAAATATTTTGCAGAATTTCCATCCAACATCAATATCCATTTCGTTTATGTGCTCGTATTGCCGCAAACATCTTTTAAAACTCGACCATTTCCAAAAAACAAAAAAATTACATTGACAGTACCTGAACAAGGTACTACCGGAGAACAGGTAACGAGAAATAATAATAATAAAAATCAGTATTTAAAGGCCACTGCTGGCCAATACCGTATTGTTTGATGTTAATTGAAAAAAATTAAATCATAACAAGAAATAAATTTTGCGCTGAGTTAACTTAATTTTGGGACCCTTAAATTTGGTGCAAACATGATCCTTCGAGCGGGATAACATAGATGAGTATCAATTTATTTTGTTACGATAAATTCAGATTATTAAACCAAATTGTATACTGTCAAATCTGTGGAAATAAGAATTCTCTTCCGTTACTCAGTGATCCAAGAGCTTTCTAACCTTTTATTTATTCTATACGTTCAAATAAAATAAGTGAGGAATTATTGGAAGGCTTGAAAAGACAGCGCTCCTCATACAAGCGTCTTTTTACAAAATTGTCAAACATCGCAGCCAGTATAACAAATCAATCTGTTGACGTTATTCGATTAAAAGCAAATCACGCAAAAGAGATTCTAGATAAGATCGATTTGCAGAGGCATCTGTTGTTTTTGCTGCAAACTGTAAAAAAGAAATTGAATGAGCCAGAAGAATTGTATTACATTATAGTGGCCACGTTAAATTATTGGATAAAGAAGCAGAGCCTTGGCGACTAAAGCACCACAAACCATGATGCGATATCATGACACAGGAAGTACGCCTGGCTAAATTGTATATCCCATCCTTTTCGGGGGATTATACCGAATGGCAGAGCTTTTTCAAATTATTCCATTCCGTTATCCATAGTAAAGATAATATAACCCTAGTGCAGAATTTTCAATATTTGACGGACTTATCGCAAGTTGACGCGTTTTCGTTTGTGAGACATTTTAAGGTCACTGAATCAAACTATATCGAAGTATTGACAAAACTCAGGCAAAAATACGACCGCAAACGCCATACAATCAATGCATTTGTCCACAATTTTACAGAGCAATCTTCTATTCAAGTAGCCAGTGCCCCCAACATTAGAAAGTTCCTGCGATATATCTGATGAGGTAATACGCGGATTGTAGGCATTGGATGATCAAACAGAAGCAAGAGATCCTTGGCTCATACACTTTTTTCTATAAAAATTAGACGATGAACCCCGAAGCTGATAGGCTCATGACAATACAGGCAATAAATTTCCGACGATAATCGAGTTTTTTGATTTTTTGGTAAAATGTACTGCTCTTAAATCACTTAGAAGTCATTCCATTTGGCCACCAAGCGCTATTTCCCTATTAGATCTAAAAATAGTTTCGCTGCCACCATTAATTTTAACAGCATAATATGCGAAAATGAACATCACAGATTAATCGATTGTAGTCAATTCAAAAAAATTGAGAACGGAAGAAAGAAGACACTTATGGTTATCAATAACAGGCAGTGGAAGATCTCGAGGAAGTGCAGCATTAAATCTATTTTTAGCACAGAGCAACTTAATCCTTTGAAGGCACTTATCATCCCGAAAATTACGTCTTCGTTACCTACCTGCAAATTTGATATTTATGCTACTTAAAGGAGCCAGAAGCTATCAATTTAGCTGATCCTAACTTCTATAAGCCCGGATTAATTGACATCTTATTGGGTGCAGATGTTGTCTTCGATTTTCTAGACGATGAAAGCATAAAAATTGGCACGCAAAACTAAATTGGGCTGGATTGTAGGAGGAAACCACGAATCTGAAAACACATCAAACACCTTATCATTTACAACATGATCAGCTCCAAAAACTATATAAGTACAATTTCTGCAAGAATATAGAGGTCTTCAGCATATCCAGCCGATCGAGCTAAATAAGGAAAAATTACAGCAATCATATATCCTGCCACATGATAATGTGCTTAAGAATAGTAGCAGCACGACTAAATTACGCGTTGTATTTGATGCGTCTGCCAGCAATCAAGTTTTTTCCAAATACTTATCCGTTTTCGGCAGCATCATTATGTACTGGTGGGTGATGTAGAAAAGATGTATAGATAAGTTTAGGTCGACAGCGAGAGTACCAAAAAGCTAATAATTCTCTGGCGAAACGAACAAAATGAAATTTGCCTATATGCATTGAAAACAGTCATGTAAAGCATATCATCTGGATGCTTAATGGCTACCAGATGAGTGACGAGCAAGATGAGCAATCGAGAAGGATATGTACGCAGACGATCTGATTACTGGCGTACAAATATTGCCTGAACTCCTAAAATTGCAAAATGACATAGTGACTATCTATGGTGGGTTCAATTTAAGAAAAATGTCGTCAAATGTTTCACAGGTGAGAAATCTTGTTAGTGATCCAGGCTCAAATAATATAAAAGTATTATCCGATCATCTCGATCCGATTAAAGTACTAGGATTGGCCTGAGATGCCGGCACTGGTTACTTCATATTCCAAGCGCAGCTAGAATATAAGGAGGTGCATTCTAAACGTAGCTTATAACTAAACGAAGCCAGCAAAATATTCGACCCGTTTGGAAATAAATTTGAGTTAAAATATTATTCCAAAATTTACGGTTACAGAACATTGGGTGGGACGAAAAATTACCGGTAGAAACACGATCAGCCTGGATAGAGCTACGAAATTATCTTTGTCAGATGCCTGGACTGAGCATTCACCGATGAATCTCAACGTCACCCAACATAACCATGCATGAATTTTGCGACGCGAGCAAGTGGGCATAGGCAGCAGCAGTGTACATAAGATCACAAAATAACCACGGTTTCATGACAGGCTTTATATGTGCAAAAACCAAGGTAGACCAACAAGACATCTGAAATCATAGCAACATACAAAAGAAATCTTTGGCGACATGTTCCATAACCAGGCATAATTCAGCAGATTGTGCAACTCGAGGAGAAACATCTGATGAGATAATTAACAACAATCTTTGGTGGAATGGGCCAAAGTGGTTAACAAAACAAGAAAAGTATGAGTCAGATCCCGGAATACCAGAGACAACTAAGCAAACCTAAATTGAGGTACACAATTCAATTATCTCCGAAGCAAAAGCGAACGATAAAGAATGCATTATAGGGATATTGAGTAACAAATATTCGAGCTTCATTAAGTACAGTGATTACATACGTAAGAGTGATTACACGTATTGAGATTTTCTAATAATTCCAGAACAAAAATGGATAGCAACAGAGGAAAAATAGAGTGCCAACACCCACAGAACTTGAGATAGCTAACCGAAAAAATATCATATATTGGCAAACTTCTGGTTTTGCCGAAGAATATCACCTACATTAAAATAATAAAGTGATTCCCGAAAGAAGCAGTCTGCGACAACTAAACCCGTTTCTGGATTCCGACGGTATCATGCGAACAGGAGGAAGGATAGAAAAAGCATTTCTGTCTTACAATACTAAACATTCAACAAAGGCTAAAATAGCGACATCAATCACGTATGATGTGCATTTGCAGAAGCAACATCCTAGTACAAATCTTTTAATGAGTCTAGTTCGGTTAAATTTTTGGTTGATTAGAGGAAGGCAAGTTGAAGGAAAGGTATTTAGTAAAGTGGTTAAATGTTGAAGACAAAATCCTAAAATGATGACATAAATAATGGGTCAACTACCCAAAGATAGAGTCCAATACACGGTGACATTTGGTACTGTAGTGGGCTCGATTTTTGCGGCCTCTTTAAAGTACATACCGTGCACCGAAGAAGCGCAATTCCAGTTAAGTTATACTTATGCATTTTTGTATGTTTCAGCATGCGGGCAATACATTTGTATGAAACTTAGTACTGAGTCGTTTTTGGGTGCCATCAGAAGATTTATCAGCAGAAGAGAGCTTTGTCATACTGTATATTGTGACAATACGACAAATTTTGTCGGAGAAAAAATTCCCTTCGTGGACTTTATACTTTCTTAACCAATAATAATAATTCAGTCATTTCCAATCTTTCGAAGGATAAAACTACTTAATTATATTCCACCAGCAGCACCAAGTCAAGGAGGATTATGGGAAAGTGCGGTTAAATTTTTTTTGGAGAATCCAAATATTTGATAAGCTGGCTAATCGTATGATTAAATGTACTTTATGAAAACGCCAAAACTCCTTGACCGCAGAAGCGGAAATACATTTTTGTTTTTTGGAAAATTTACCATTGAGTGATGGTTTGTTGTTGTTGTTCTAGACTATATAATCACACAGTAGTCGTTGTAGATATCCTTGTAATTTTATTGTCTTTTCATTGTTGTTATCTGTATATATAAATTTTTGGTGGTTTTCCCGACAAGCACAAACAAACGTATTTTCTTTCTGCCAAAGTGAAACAAAATTTAATATGAGAATTTCAACAGTTGTAAAAATATAAAAAGAAAATTTTTTATTTGGTTTTTTTATTATATTATGATGAAGAAAATATTATTTTGCTGGAAAAGCAAGTATCCAACTAAGTATATAGATAACAGACGGTGTTGGAAGATGGTCTTTTTATATTTGTATTATGTGCAACACACTAAAAGACTTTTATTAATTATCGTGAAGAAATGAATGTATAAAGTTTTTGCGTATCCTTGTTTGTTATATATAGGACACAAAGTAGTTTTTGTTTGAAAATAACTAGAAGGATTTTTTACTTTGTTGGTAATTTTATTATTACAAAGTAACGTTTGGGAATGTGCTAGATTCTATGAGATCTGAGAGTTGCAAGCAAAAGTTTTGCCAAAGTTAAAAAAAACCGATTCGAAGTTGACCAAATTCTTTGCCAAAATTAAAACTAGTAATTTGTTAACTGTTAACCCGAACAGGTTACGTTGTCACGAAGTCAGTGGTTACGCAAAGCGAGGTGTGGTAGTTTTGACATTTCAGTAAAAATTTATAGTAAATAGTGCGTTGTGTATATCAATTTGACATTGGACATTTTACGAGGATCTGCCCATATTTCCAAATGGATAATTGTAGAAAAAATATATTAGCTATACAATGCGATGGAAAATCACATTATCATTTCTCCATTTTTGGTCGCTAGGTCGCGTCAGGAGACGTTTATTTTCACATTAGTTAGTCTCAATTTGGCCAACTATAGCATTAAAGTCACAAATCACTATTATGTCGTCGTGCTCAAGTATGGAACCCATCAGACCATCCAAACTGTGGTAAAATTAGGTTGGCTTATGTCAGTGAGTGCATAAATACAAATGTTGTACATATCAGCTAGATGTTTAACTCTTAAGGTCTGATGGATTTGTGTACTGATATGGCATATATCATTGAGTGATATGGCTTGCTCAAAGTGAATTATACTCCAACATGCTTCGTCGATATCTGACGGTAGTATTACAGAAATGCTTCCCTGAATCTTTTACATCTGATAATTGCGTGAAAACCGTAATACCTTTGCCATTTTATAGAAGCTATATGAATTTGTTGATAATATCAAGAACGACACAATTCATTACGATTGCTTTAAATGGTAGTGTTTCGACTTTTGCCTCTTCATATGTGCCATATGACGTAAGTTGTGGTGACCAACATTCGTTAGATTTGACCAGCCAGACTCAACTCGTTTATGAGACCCAAGCCATCGTGGCATACGTATATGCCGCAAGCTTTCCAAATCTTGACGTAAATTTTCCTGATTTTTTCGCGTTTGCACTGGCAATTCATCGTCCCATTCAAGAGCTTGCAACCAAGTGCATTGGAATAAAATTTTTACCTTCACAGTTGTAGCGGCAATATCCAGTCTAGGTGGTTAAATATCTTGCTCGATTCCGACAGCATCGACCTTTTTGTATGAAAGTCTATTTGACGTTAAAAATTTGTTTCAAAGTAAAATTCATCAGTTTAGGGACACCATCCCAAGCCCAATAATTTGGTTGATTCTGAGTACTCTGAAAATTTTAATATATTTTCCCCATACCGTGTGTCTAGCCAATTGTTCGTCGAATTTCTTCAGCATTTGATGACCATTTCCTCATATTAAATTTTGAAGAATTTTTCAGTTTTTTTGCATGAATGCAGAATTGGTTTAATGTTTGTTTTTAATTTGAATACTTCTTGTTTGGAATCAGCTCCTGATCTCAAATCATCTACATAACTGTCTAGTTTGATTGGTGTTGCTGCTGCCCTGTGCTTTTCGCCATTTAATATGGCTAATTCCTTTAGACATCTTGTTTTTAAAAATGATACTGATGTTGTGCCGTATGTCAAAGTGTTTAATCGATTGTGTCGAATTGGTTGCTTATTATTTTCTCGCCAGACAATGTTTTGCACTTTCGCTCTTTTTACATCAACTAGTACCTGACGATACATTTTTTCTACGTCCCCAGTAAAGACGAATTGGTGCTGCCGGAAGCGTAAAATTATGTCTATTAGTGACGATTATACGACTGGACCCACACACAAGATGTTGTTCAATGATTTGCCAGTGTTTGATTTTGATTTGGCAGATGCGTCGAAAATGACCCTTAGTTTAGTGGTCGTGCTAGAGGTTTTAAGCATCCCATGATGTAGAAAATAATATTGCTGCTTTAAAATTACTCATTCGTTATTTCATGCTTATGACCCAACTCTTCATACTCCTTCATGAAATCAAGGTACATATTTCGAAATAAAGCTTCTCAATCAAATCTCCTTACCATTGCTCTAACCCGACATGTAAGAAAATGTAACGAAGACCCAATTTAAGCTGGGGACTCGGATGAGTAGCACATTGAAGCTTACTATATATATATATATATATATATATATATATATATATATATATATATATATATATATATATATATACATATATATATATATATATATATATATATATATATATATATATATATATATATATATATATATATATATATATATATATATATATATATTTATATATACAGGGTGGCTGAGACCAAGTGTTACCAAATGAAAACGCTGTAATTTTTTTAATTTTGATTATTTTTTATTGAAATTTCGTGGAATATGTTGAAAACATATTACATTTTATGAAAAAAAAACATGTTATTGCTCGATATGACCTCCTTTGGCTCTGATTATTTGATTCAGTCTTCCATAGAAAGCATTGCATGCTGACCGAACGTGGGCTTGCGGAATTGTATTCCATTCTCGAACAAGAGCTGACTTCAATACATCAACACTTTCGTATTTTTTTGTGGACACCTTACTCTCCAAAATGGACCATATGGAGAAATCCATGGGATTCAAGTCTGGTGAATATGATGGCCATTCTTTTGACAAATTCAGCCGCGGAACGCAATTTTGTAAAAATTGCTGTGTCGCTCGAGCTTTGTGTGACTGTGCCAAGTCCTGTTGGAATGTCCAACGGTTCGTACCAAAGTGTTTACGTGGCCAAGGTAGCAAAGCATCGTTTAGGATCTTTTGGCGGTTCACCTCTTGGTTTACCTTGACTCCATGTTCGATGAAAACCAGAGGAGTGCGTCCATCTGCAGTAACAGCAGCCCAAACCATAACATAAGCTGGTGATGGCTTGAGCATGGCAACTCTTGTGTCCAAATTATCGTTGGACTTGTGCTCTAACCAAACACGACCATTTTGTTTATTCACAAACTGTTGAATGGTGAAAATTTTCTCATCAGAAAAGACAATTTTTGGAATCTCATCACGTTCGGCCAAGGCCTTCAATGCTCGTGTTCTTTCAAGCCTAACTTTTTTTTGTGCCTCCGTAAGATCTTGAACTTTTTGTATCTTGTAGGGCTTCAAGTGTAGTTCATGGCTAATTGATTGGCACTTTGACGAGGATTTCGTTGGATTCGTTTCTTCACCTTTCGTATCATTTCTTATGATGTTGTTGTCTTTTTAGGACCGCCTCTGTTGCGTTTAGCGATGCTACCAGTTTCGTTGTATTGAGTTATGGTTCGATACACAAACGTTTTATTCACATTCAAATGCTGGAGCTGACGAACTATTGCTGTTTGTGAATTCTACCCAAATACAGTGCAATTACACTATTAAGTTTGAATTGCATAGAATTTTTAGTTTCCTAAGCTCGCGATGGTGTTGGTAATATCTGGTATTGGATATGTATCAGATATGGTTACGGCATTCAACATCTTGTCGGCGATGACTATCCGGTATTTTTTTTATTCTTGAATCATCCAACTTCTTTTATGCTATCCATATGGGTGAATTATAAGGACTCTTCGACGGTTTGATTATTCCGTTCTTCAGAAGTTTTGCTATTTGGTCCTCTACTTTGGTTCTCATATTGATAGGATAGGGATAGGTCTTCAAATGTACTGATTCTTCGGTTGTTGTTCTTATTTCTGCCCTACTTTCCTCATCGCTGATTGGCCCAAATAGTGTAGAACTTTCTTAATTACTCTTTTCAATTGTATCTTCGTTTGTTCGTCGGGGTGATTGTCTCTAATTTCGATGTTGTTTACTTGAGTAGAGATTTTTATTTTTCAGAGGGATGTCGATGCCAGGAGAGATGGTTAATACATTCTGTCTCCTGTCTACTATTGCCTCCACCTTTTTTAATGTATGATCTCCAATGATACCGTCGAAAGAGGTTAGTCCGGGTAGGATGACAAAATCGACTAAAATGTTGTTCCCCAATTTCTTAAAGATCGGTGCTGTTGTTTTATGGTTTATATTAATATTGCCTCCGGCTGACTTGACCGTGAATGATTCATTTACGGATTTAGCGCCTTTTGTGAGTTCTTTTCTTATAAAATTCTTATTCGCACCCGTGTCTACTAAGAATTTTAAAATTTTATAGTTGTGACACTTAAATTCTACGTAGGGTAGGCTACAGAGGCCTCCTTCTTAAAATTTATCGTTTTTCTCTGGATCTTCACTATCTTCATAATTTTGAATGTAGTCTTCGTATGATTCTACTTTTTCTTCCTCTGGTTTCAATTGTTCTAAGTGGAACATTCTTTGTTGTTTCCTGGTTTTCATGTTGGCTTCTGAGTTTTGTTCTCTTTTATCAACCTATAAGATCGATGATCTCTCTTGTCAACCTATAAGATCAAGATCTTGTCAATTTATGCAATCAATTTTCATTGTCCACATTGACTCGTCTATATCCATTGGTGTGGGTGGCTTTGGATATACTGGTCTTGGTGGTGGCATTTTTACTTCCTCTTGTTGTGGTTGTAATTGCTGAGATATATATCCCATGTTTTTGTGCTGTAGAGATAGTCTAGGCAGTCGTCTTAGTATTTCCTGTTGGTATATCTATTGAGGAATTTGATTTATTGGAATTATGACCATGTTGTTGACGTTTCGGTTGTGTATCGTTAGGTTCCGGCAGCCAAATTAGATGGAAATTAGATTAGCTAACTTCAGAAATATTATTATTATTATTATTGTTACATAAAACTTTATATATTTTATCAGCTAATGATAATAAGGAAGTCGCCGGAGCAAAAAATGGTCGAAATAATCGCAGGGCATTGACACTTAATTAGTATACTCTTAAATCAGATTATAGATCCTCTTAAATTGATATTTCTAACTTTGGCAAACCAACGCGAAATGGAGTAATTTGCGTAGTGAACTTTTGCCACAACTGCTAGGAAGGCATATACTTTTATTTACTACTTCTTAGCTGTTCAAAACTAAAATTAGGATTGTTTACTATATCGAATTTATAAAGATTAGCATTACTTACTTGATTATAGGCCTTGATTTTTTGATTCTCTAGCAGTCAGTGTTCTTGTTTCAAAGTAACTTTCAAAGTTTACAATGCTTTTTGATCGAATTCAAAAACTAAAATTACTATTTTTATCGTTTTTGATTCGATGATATATTGTTTGAGAACCTTACAATTGCCAAAATTGTGATATGATTTTATGGTTTAGAACTTAGCTAGAAATATTTAGCCAAGTTTTCTCTTGATATAATCTATTCACGTTTGGTTATAAAACCACATCATAGATGGCAGTGTTTACAATTTTATTGTTTGTGATCAATGATCATAATAGTTTTTAATTAAATATTTCTGTTAAAATTTTGATCTTTAATCATATTTTGTACATGATCATTTATTTAATGATATCGCTATCGCTTATGTATCAAATGTTATCAGGTATTTGTGATTCATTCAGAGGCATACATTTCATAAATTTTCCTATTTCTTATAATTCAATATAAATTCCATTAAAGCTTTTCTCTAAATGAATTAATGTTCTACAACAATTCCGAGAAGAGCAATTCAAAGAAAATTACGATCCTGGAAAAAAACCGAAATGAAAATTCAGAAAAAAACAAAATTGGTTTAAATTATTTTTTAATAATGACGGATGGTATAACGAATTTAGCCTACTGTGCGCGGGTCATTTTCTCAGAAGTTTTATTTGCCTCTTAATATTTTGAGTAATAAGTGTGCAAAATCCAATCAATTCTATAAAGTAATTGGTATGAGTTGTACATACATAATAAAGCTTTTGAACTGTTAAACTGATTAAAATTGGGATGGATTTTAAGACAGGCAGATGGGCTCATACTACCCGCGATATCACATGCTACTTGTTTGTTCCAGTTATTCTATAGTGGGATAAAGTTATTACTATAATATATATGTACTTTTCATTTTCTTCGTGATGGCATCCGCAGTCTGGCAAAGAGGGGCCCAATATTAAGGTATATATAATGTACATTTACCTGATGTCACTAATTATATAAAAAAGGGACCAAAATTCTATATAGTTAATTGAAAATCGTGACGTTTTGTTTATAAATCACCTAATTGCAAAATAGGATCTATTTCGAAATAAATATGTCAAAGTTCTGCCATAAAATGACAATCGGGCAACATAATTAATTTCATTTTTATTTTATCAACCCCAGTGAATACAGAATATAATTCCGGATATAATTACACACACACAAACAACTAATGTATATAAAGTCGGAAAACGTGTACCCAATTACCTTAATTACTTATCACACCTTGTATTTTTTTTATTTTATTTTTGCTAAGCCAAGAATAAAATGAAAAATCATTTCCTTCGAAATCTTCGTTTAGAGTAGGGTAAGGCAAATTACATTTTCAATATGTGTACGACGTTGATTACCTGTACATATATCATAATATTGTGAAGCGTTACATGTATAAATCGTTACATTGTCATAAATCAAAAATTTACTCTAAGACTTTTGTGCATAGTAATTATTTTAGATTCCGTGAGTGTATCCAATTAAATTTGAATCAATTCAATTAAAAATCACTATCAAAATCACGATGCAAAACTATTTAAAAAAAAAAAATTATACTAAAGTTTGATTTGCATGTTTGAAGGCAATTCACTTAATTAATTTAAATAAAAAAAATTAAATCCAATAATGAAATCATGGGATAGAACCCTTTTACTATACAAAAAATACTAATCGGTCTTTACAGGCCATTGCTGGCCCATACCTTATGAGCAGTCACACTCTAAAGGATTTGGTGGAATAATTCAACCGACTCTTACACTATTTATATATGGACTACGGGTGTGATCAACACTTTGTTCAATTTTACCTTGTCGACATTTGGAATGTATTTAAACCTTAGCAGTGATTTTTTTGATTTAATTTTTATAAAGTCAATAGGACTTAGGATAATATAATATCCTTAATTTGAAAGTACTAGCACAACCACCACACAACAGTACTAAAAAGGAAAGGAAGGATTAGGAGAGAAGAAGGTAAAAAAGGAATAAAAGAATCAGTCTTCTAATTTTTTACTTTTGATATTAAGTTTATATCTCTTTTACCAATGGGAACGTCTAATCATCCAATTCATTTCACATTCGTGCACTCCGAACAAAAAACGAGTTTTTAAAATTTATTGGTCGTGCTGAATTTGATTTCTAGATTGTTTGTCTTTGACAAACTAGGCATAAATCCATAAAGTTCCGATGAACAATGGAACATGGATAAGGCTTCCACGTTACACTTATGGGAACGAGAATTAAGATTGGACGTCCGCTATTATTTGAGATGCTCAGTTTAGGACCCGATTGCGTGCAGTTAAATAAGTTTTCGGTGCGTTTGCCCAAATATGAGATTTATATAGATTTTGTAAACTGTAAGTGTTTAAAACGTTTAAAAATGTTTAAAAAATATGGAATAGAAGTTACGCCAACTGATTATGTTCCCAAGTACTTTGGAAAGCTCCAAAACGATAGCGATTGAACGATAATTCGAATGGTCCGATTTGCTGTTCTTTTTTGGCACATGATGTTCGTTAGAATTATTCTAGATGGAACGGAAAATGGCAAAAGATATAGATCGGCGGAAAAACATGATAGTAACTTTGACAGTGATTTACAACAATATTTAAGAACAATTGGGCAAAGTAATCCGAACCAGCAAACTGGTTTTTGTTAATATTTGCCAGGACTTTAGTGACAACTCTAGGCCTGAATCTAATGTAGAGTATTGGAGGGCTGGCTAAACAAATAACCGAAGATGTTAAGTTAGAATCAGCTAAAGTAGATTTGGCAGTAAATACAAGGTAGCGTCACGCATAGGTTCTTTCAAAACCAATTTGAAAATTTGGATAGGGGAAAACCAGCGAGATATGGCAGGTACCGGGGAAATCAAATACTCATGGTCGATCAAAAACTAGCTATGGGAAAGATACCCAGACATTTTAACCAGATAGTCAGTTAGGAGTTATTTTAACAATGCAGGGAGTTGGATCCCCAGTACTGGCGACGGATCGAGGTCAGCTAGCAAACCCCACGTCGTCGTTATTCATCAAACGTAATGTCCCGAAGGTGGACCACTCGGACTTCGTAGCATATGTCGATAAGTGAAGATAGAAATTTGGCCTTGGGCACTGATGTCAGGAGAAGATTTAGCATGGAACACCTAGCCATAGTAACGAGTCCAATGAACTCTCCTAAAAAGATAAGGGCGGATACCTTGACACGCTAGCCAAAAAAAGCAAAAAGAACGTGGCCCACCTCCGAAGAGGAACGAATCCTCGTTGTTATCGATGGTGGAAATAACCCTGATGTAGTGTTTATTGAGCAGGAGAGGAACAATCTGCGGAGGTGTAGGTCATTTTACGAGAAATGAAAATGGCAAATGAAAGGCTAAAAAATATTAGCAGGAATGTTAAGGACGGTCTCCTGTTTCTTGAAGATATCGTTGATGGGATGGTTTTCCGCCAGGAAAACTGAAAAAAAGAAGGGAAAACGCAAACAATAAAATAACCACCACACCTTCAGGAGGTGGAAACAAACCGGTCGCTTCTATTCCTGCTGAGGCAGAAAGTTTTAATAAAAATACGGAAATATTTGTGCCTTGCTCAGTTAAAGCAAACGTGGTAAAAAAGAAATATTAAGGTGAAGATTGGCAAGCATGGGCTGAAGTCCAGTCAAAGAAGCGACCACCTACAAATAAGAGGCGAAGGAAAAGATAACAAAAACCAAGGGTAAAACCGGAAGCACTTTTAATTAAAGCAGGAGAAGGCCGGTCTTATGCACAAGTGCTAGGTACTAGAAGAGAAAAGGTTAACCCAGAAGCTTCGGATATGGAGATTAATAATAGGTGATGTTCTTTTGGAACTCGGAACTCTGAAGAGGACGTTGAAGATGCCATGACTTCAAAGAATTTAAAGATTTTAAAATCCAACTGAAGGTGTTACTTACGAAACCTAATTCGAGAGAACAGTGAATTGCCTGTGTCGAGATCGGCGCTCATCAAGCTTCTGAGCTGCTTAGGACAGGTTGCATAAAAATAGGTTGCCTATATTGCAGAATCCAGCATACGATCATAGTGGTGAGATGTTCTGCCTGCTTTGATTACGGCCACCATAAGGTGAACTGCAAAGTCCCCTACCGGAGTGAATTTTGTCTCCACTGTGGAGAGAGAGGCCATTTCAAAAAGGAATGTAAAGCGGGAAATAACATTGGGCCAGAACAAGCCAAGCTGGCACTAGATTCTGGTGCTTGTCAGATATATAGGCAAGCCTTTGAGCAAGCCAGATATAAAATATAAGATGAAGGTCGTTCAGGCAAAACCTTCATAGAAGTAGAACCGCAGATGCCCTCCTAAAACATCTAAGATTAGAGATAGGCACGGACTTGCTTATCATTAGGGAGAAATATAGGAATAGAGTGGAAGAAGACTGAGTTATGGAGCCGAAGAAGGGTTTGTGTGGGTGAAAATTAACGATATTATATATGTTAGTTGCTATTTTACCCTAAATAAACCAATGGACGCTTTTCACCTTAGAAGATAAAGCGCGAAATTTCAACTCTGCCCTCGTTATAGCCGAAGATTTTAATATAAAAGCGTTGGAGTGGGAAATGAGCTCCACAGACACTAGGGGACAGTTTATTCTATAAACATGGCAGCCAGCGTAGGTCTGGTGGTGATGAATGGGGGCGATGTATCTACATTTAGAAAACCTGACTACAGTGGGACTATACCTGACATCATCTTGTGACCGATGCCATATCGCACGAAATTACGGGTTTTCGAGTCAGTGAAGATTACACTGGAAGCAATCATCAATTCATCACCTTTGCGATCCTCCAGCAGTGGAGGATCAATCACTGAGGGGATTCGATCCTCCGGCAGTGGCATCAATCGAGTGACAAACCGAGTAACATGTTGGAACGTGGCTAAGCTATGTGTTGAAAATCCCACGGCAACAATTGATGCAGGAAAAGAAACAGTAATGGGAATAACCGAAGCCCCTGAAGAAATAGCTAGTGCCACAATGAGGCTAGTAAAACAAGCTTGCAATGCATTCATGCCAAAAAGAAGGGGTCTAAAGGATAGAAAGTCAGTTGTTTATTGGTGGACTGATGAAATAGAAAACCTCAGAAACCGTTGCTTGCACCTAAAACGCACAGCTACTAGATCAAGAAGAAGAGACGCGCACATGGCGGAAATGCTGCATGAAGAGTATAGACTGGCAAGAAAGGCACTGAAACTAGAAATAAACAGAACCAAGCGTATCAAAAGGGAGAACTTGAAACGTGAACTGGCACCCAACACCTTAATGGAGCCAAATCAAACATGGAACATCGGAAACTCTCTTTTCCCGGACCACTCAAGTGATGGCCGACCACCTTGCCCCGATAAACCGAAAGATGTACCAGCTCTATCGATAGAAGAGATCTAACAACCTGCTTGCTCTCTGCGAAACAAGAAAGCATCAGGCACAGAGGGAGTGCCCATGGAAGCGTTGAAGGTGATAACTTTATCCCAACTTGAAGTACTTCTAAATTTGTACAACCGTTGCCTTTTTGAGGGTGTATTTTCAAAGGCATGGAAAATCCAGTGACTGGTACTCGTAAATAAATAGAAGGGTGACCGAAACTCTCCATCGGTATATATGCCCTTGTATATGTTGGATACAGCGGTCAAATTACTAGAATGATTACTAAAGCTACGGCTCATAGCATCAATTAAGGCAGGAGGAGACCTTTCCAATAAGCAATAAGCTTCAGAAAAAGACGATCTACTATTGGCGATATTGAAGTAGTGGTGAGAGCTTTTTTGGTGGCACAGGGGCAAAATCAATATTCACGAAAGCTAGTGGTACTTGCTATACTGAATGTTAATCATGCTTTTAATTCAGTGAGATGGGCGCATTTGTTGTTGGCGTTGACAAACGATTTCCCCGTGCTCCGATCGCAAAGGTAGTCTTTTGCGGACTACCTTTGCGATCGGAGCCGAATATTTGAAACAACGAAGGGTCAATGCAGCAAAGAGATCAAAAGAGGTGCCACCCAAGGGTCAGTCCTAGGACCTGACCCATTGAACGCATCATCCGATGGTATCTTGCGTATGGAAATGCCAGAGGACACCTTCATGGTGGGATATGCAGAGAATATTGCAGGAGTAATATTCTCCCGGGATATAGACGATGTTCAACGCAAGCTAAACCAGATTATGCGACGTACTTCCACAAGGCTTAGTGATCATGGCTTGAGCCTAGCCACAGAAAACCCAGAATTGGTTTTGCTAACTAGACGACACATTGCGAACGACTTGCTTTTCGACATGGGGAACCAGCCAATACAGTCAAACAAGACCTTCAAATATCTTGGGGATACAAAGCTAAATTTTGGAAAATAAATCAAGTGTTCTTCAGAAAACGCAGCAGAAGTGACTATTGCACTAAGTATAGGCTGATGACAAATATTGGAGGACCAGCAGCTGGGAAAAGGAAGTTACTAATGTCGGTAACAAATTTTATCCTTTTGTAGGGCTGTGAAATATGGACAGACACCCTTAAAATGAAAAAATTGCGAAACAAAATGGCTGTGGTATAAAGTCGTGGCGCCCTGAGAATATGTAGCTCATACAAAACAGCATCTGATGAATGGTTGCAGACTAGAAATGCTAATAAGAGATTGCAGAACGCAAAGCAGTTGATTATAAATGTGATTGTTTTGTGGTAATAGTAGTTTAAATAATATTAGCTACCGAGAAAATGGAGGCCCAATTTTGTCATTACTGACATACCTTACTTTTACTCCTCACACAAAGAAATACTAACTAAATCGTTTGCTTAGGTGTTTACTTATATTCTTATCCAGTTCATTGGTTTTGTTATAAATATGAAACACTGGTGTATGATGGTGCCTGGTATTCCAAGAATTCCTTGTTATTTCTTAGCCGTACGACTTTTTCGCAATACGGAATAATATCGGTATACTAAAACTTGCTTCATACACTGTAATAAGCTGGGTACATTGACGCTATATTACACAAAATATTACATATTTTACCTATAACTCACTAAGTACCTATGTAACTAACAAAGCAACATAAACAAACTGATCCTTCTTCGAAGGTCTGATTAACAAAAAAAAATAAAAAATTCGAGATATTCCCTTACACGTTGCAAAGGTGTCCATTAACGAATCATTATATTAGTTAAATATTCACACATACTTACAAAGACTTTAATCCTTAATATTTTTAACCTTTATACCCATTAAACCTTTAGTCGGACAACACACCAATTTATCTTATTTTTAATCATTTTATCCTAATTTGAAAAAATATTTTACCCCGACATTATTTTGACCTCTTGTATTACTAATGAAGCATACGAAAAATATCCACCATATATGCCATGTTTAATATTTTAACAAACAGTAATAACTTAAAACGTTATCTTCACCGACCAAACTATACATAAAATACGATGTGGTGTACGACTAGAAAGGGCTTTTTGGGGGTTAGCAACACAAATAAATGAAAACCACACATGACTACTTAATTTAGTTTTTAGGAAAGTGGCGAGTCAATAAAATTTTAACTGAAAATTTTCAACTATTCTGTATTTCATCGTTGTGTATGTTAAATAGCAGACAAATATTGTTTATAAAATCTAGTACCGATGCAGGAATCTTAGTATTCAACAGAATTAGTTCATGCCGATTTTACCAACTAAATACAATTCTCATGATATTAGATAAACGTTAGTATAAAGCTCATTCAATCGAAATGTACAAAGGAACTTTTAAAAACAAACTTTCCGTAAAATAAAATATGGGATCATTCATTTCCTCGACAATACTGACGCATCTTAAAATGCATTGATTAAAAATCTTCACTCAAAAGTTAAGATGATCTCAGAAAAGCCAAAATAAAAAGTTCCTCTTTTTATGCCAATGAATTTTGCTTCGGCTAGCAATGTTCACTTCCAACTCACTGGAAATCTTTGCAATTTACGTTTGCCGTGTGGGGAACTATTCTCAGTATGTGCCTTATTCAAATTCTTTTTCGTTTCCTATTTTACTATCAATGCAATCGTACTTCTTCACAGCATCTGGCATTCCAAATAATGTTTAACTACGTTGAAAGTGTTTCTTGTTTTGGCACGTGTGGAACCACATGTGATTATATCTCAAGTCTTTTTAAAAAATGTTGAGGAGAGAAAAGATCTGCCAGTTTTTACCTGTTCTTATGTATCTCTTCATTTGAAAGTTGGATTATAAGTAGTTAGGACTTGTCAATGCTTCCTGTATTTATGGTATGGTAAATAACCTTGTGGCCACATCACATTGCTTTAATGTGCTAATGGTAATATCTTTTCTCGCTTTATCATATACCCGGTAATATTTTGCCATTTTTTTACTTTTCGGTTTTCCTCCATATTTCGAAGGCAGAGCTGTAATTTTGAAAGCTTCCACGTATCATCCCTAAAGTTTAGAAAAGTTGTAATTGTCTTGTGTTAACAGAAGTTTGAATACCGGGAAACTGGACTAGTTCTGTCATTACTAACTTACGTTTCCTTTTTCTATATCACAAAAAAAATACTAATTATCGATCGCTTAGGTGTCAGTAATCGGGTCGAGTTTGTCATTACTAACATTCCTTCCACTCTTTTGGTTTTGTTATATGTAACACAGGTGTATGGTGGCATTGTTCCAACATTTCGCATTTTGCGAATGCGTCTCAAAAGGCATACGGATGGGCTTTTGTTCAGGTAACACATTAAAAATTCGTGATAAGTGAGCTATTTCCATGGGATCGTATTGAGATTTATGCATGGACTGATTCAATGACTGTTTTAAAGTGGCTATCCGATATTCCTAGGCGATGGAAGTCATTTATCGCCAACCGTACATCATATATTTTGGACAACGTACCACGTCAACATTGTTCAAAACGGAAATAAGCAGACATGATAACCAGAGGAGTGTTGCCACAAGAAATTTGCAACGAATTGTGATGGTGGAAGGGACCAAAGTCGTAAGCAAAAGAAGAGTATTGGTGGCCTAAATTACCTGAGTTAAACCAACAAATAAGTTCAGAAATTTTAGAACAAAAATCATAAATCAATCAAATTTAATCCTTACCATAAAATTTAATCCTTTTGAACGAATGAGTATGCCAAGTTCATCATTTTTCCTGAATTACTGAAAGCTGAAACCGTCATCTATAAACAAATACACCGTTGTCATTTTAATCAAGAACTATCTGAACTACAAAAAACTGGAAAAATTAACAATACATCAAAATAAGTTGGACTTGATCCATTTAAAGATGAGGAGGGTGTATTAAGAGTTGAAGGACGATTGCGACATTCTAAATAGCGTTATTTAGCAAAACACCCAATTATTTCACAGAAAAACCACCGCGTTAACGATTTAATCATAAAAGAAGAACATTATGCATTTTTACAGTCAGGCGTTACGTTAATTTTAAACGGGCTCCAGCAAAAATATTGGATTTTAGATACACATCATGAAGTCAAAAGATTTATTAAAGTCTACGTCACTTGTATTCGGCCTCGTGGATCTACTACATATCCTAAAATGGGAAATCTCCCAGAAGAGAGAGTGTTACAAACCCGCCAATTACAAAATACTAGTTCAGATTAAGCAGCTCCAATTTTAATTAAAACATGCAAACGTCGAAATGCTTCGTTTGAAAAAGCATCCCTGGCCATATATATATGTTTATCAATAAAAGCCATACACCTGGCAGTTATTAGTAGCATGGACACAGCATCATTCTTAGCACCTTGAAAAGGTTTGTCGCTAGTCGTGGGCTTCCAGATCAACTATCTTGCGACAATGGCTCCAATTTTGATGGAGGCGATCGCGAATTAAAATAATTACATCATCAATCAAATCTAACGATATTCTTAATTTCTGTTTACAGAAGTCAATCATGTTTAAATTTATCCCACCTAGAGCTCCAAATTTTGGAAGGCTTTGGGTGGCCGGTGTTACGTCTGCTAAGTTTCATTTGAAACAAGTGATGTTCGAATTTTACTTACGAAGAACTTTGCACTATGGTAATACAAATCGAGTCAATCCTGAATTCTAGACCATTGTGCAAATATGGGGCAGAAGATAAATTCCAAATGGTAACACCGAGCCTGTAATAGGCTTTGATTAATCGATCTGATTTCTGGAGGTAATTCATTGTAAGTAATGAATCCATGATAAAAAATATTTCTAGTAGCAAGATTTTTTCTTAAGCATTGGATGTAGAAATCATTATTCGATCTAGTGGGGTATGAATGTATTTCCTACGTGATTCTAAGTGATTCTAATGTTTATTACTTCAAAGGTATGCTTTAAAGTAAGTGGCAACAAGCTTGTGTCGTATAAATGAGTAGTCGACGTCAATCGGAGAAGGCATTTTATGGATTTAATTGCCTTATTTTGTAAAATTTGCACATCTTTTAATTTTGCTTTAGTGGCTGAACCCCAAATAAAATTCATGTATGATAGGTGTGAATTTATATAAGCGTAATAAATTAGCCATGCACTTTTTTCGTTAATAAAAGGTCGAATTTTTCTTAAACTAAGGATAATTGGGCATATGGCTTTTTTTTACTTTTAGCAAATGCCCATTCCATTTAAATTTATCGTCAATAACAATTCCTAGGTACGTAGCAGAACTCATTTGTTTTCCTTTTATGTTTTTAAATTCAAATTGGTTAGTATGAATTTTTTTATTATCAATAAGAATGTAATTTGTTTTAAGAAGGTTAATGCCCATTGAGACCATAGAGCATATTGTTTAGTATATCGTTAGGGCTTCCAGTATGGTACACAATCTCAGCATCAGCATATCATTGAATTGAACCAACGCAATTAAGTTGGAGCATGTCATTGATATATAAATTAAATAAGGTGGGACCCAATATTGATAATATCACTGCTTTGAGTTTTATGATTGACGCAATCAAACTCTTTCTTAAAACAGTTGTTTTCAATTCCATTATAAATTAAAATGCACAAATTAGCTACCGCAGCCTGGGTATTGCTGGTCGTAATGAAACCAAATTGATTCTTATTAATTACATTGTGGGTTTTTAGAAAATTCACCAGCTGTATGTTGATGACATACTCATATGTTGATGATACTTAAAGACTTTGCCAAAACATGTTGTTACAGAGATCGGTCTATAATTTGAAGCTATAGTCTTATTTCAACCTTTAAAAATTGGTGTAACTTTCGAAATCTTTAATTCATTTGGAAATTTTCCCTTCGCTATAGAATCGTTAACGAGTAAGGTTAATCAAGTAGTAAAATATGTCTGAGATGATTGCAAAGTTTTTGCTGTAATTTTGTCATAACCAGGCGCTGAATTTAGCTTTAAGAAAATATATGATAGATTCCATTTCTGTATTAGAAATTTGTTTAATAATTAGCTTTTCTAAATGTGTATAATCAACATATTTACGAAAGCTTAGAGCAACATTAGATACACAATTGTTTCGTTTAGACATAGTTACAAAATCGCAACTTAGCGAAAAGTTGGATTTTAATATAGAATGTTTAGGTCTATTAAAATTAAGTGGATTAATTACACTCCAGTTTTTTCTGGAATTTCCATTATTTTTCATAAATTTACTCGAGTAGACATTTATCTTTAACGATTTAACCATTGAGGTGCATTTGTTCCGGAGCTCCCTAAACTGTTTTTTAATATATTCATTGGATATTTTTTTGTGTAGAACATAAACCCTATCCCGATTTCTCATTAGACTTAATAGTTTTTTATAAAAACCATGGCTTATGAATTCTTACATTCGGCTTTATTTTTACACTGTTTTGGTTCATAATAGTTTTTATAGTTGCAATTAAGTGTTCAAAAGATTCTGGAAGTTAAAGTTAAATAATACGATTTCGGAGATAACATTTTCCGTTTTAGGCACGTCGTTGTAAAATATATCTACTAGAATCATTCGATGATCTGAAAAATGAACATCGTGCGCACTAAAGAAGAATTTTTTATCTACTCGAACTTTAATCACGTAATCAATACATGTGGAAATTGTATTAGAAATTCGAGTGCTATAACCGCTGCTTCTACTATTAAGTATAGAAAATCTGTTACTGAGAAACAAATCTTTTAAATCGCTGGTAATTTATCATTCACATCCAGGTAATTAATATTAAAGTCGCCTAATACAACTGAATTGGAGTATTTATTTAAAATGAAATCTAGTGTTTCGTAAAATGTGGATGAAGTTGCAGGTCTATAGATACCTATTACATTTAAATTAAGTTTAACAAGTTTGATTATCAAAAAGTTGGAATTGTCATTACAGATATTACACGGTTCATAAGCTTACTCCACCACCAAGCTTTGCACGGGTGCTGTGAAACGATACATAGCCAATTATATTATAGAATTTTGTCTCGCATTCTGATAGCCAAGTTTCACTAACCGATATTGCGTCTGGTGCTTTCGAGTAATTATTAGCAAACAATTCAAACTGCTCAAATTTGTTACGAATACTTCAAGCATTGATTAGTGTTATTCTCATACGTCGCGCATTTACTTGTACACCTTCATCCATCACAATTTCAATGCGTCAACTCTACCGATTATATAATATTTCTAGATTTAACAGCTTAAAGTATAAAGTATAAAATGATCAATAATAAAAGAAAATACTGACTATTAATTATAACAAAAATAATGAAAAAATCAAACTGAAGATCATAGCTAATTCAGAATTAAATTTTATTTTTCTGTTTAAAAGCAACACAAAAAAAGGCAATAATACAAGTTACAGTATATTGGTGAATCTTTGTTTATTTGCGCATAAATACGGCCATTGCGATGCCAAAATTTGTATGTAATCTGAGCATATTGCATAGTTCGTAATTTATTCATAATTTTAATATACTATTATTACTATTACTATTATTCCTTTAGTATTACTTTCTGCATACAATTGGTCGACTGTGATAAGGCCCAAGTTCTTTATAAATGAAAGAAATTTTTCCTTTCCCGCAGGCTTTAATCTAATTATTATATTTGTTTCGTAGTTACCAGTCGATAGTTTTAATTTCTTGATAAACGCGAAATGAATATCGTTTATGACAGCGTTTCCGAAGTTGTCAAGGGGCTGGAAGAAATCTTCAATAGTAGTGATCATTATTAGTAAACCCTTAATAATAATGTCATTTATCAATTCCCGTTGCTTGTAATATACATTTTCAGATTTTATGACGTTTAGTTCATCATTAGTTTGGTTGACATTAAGTTCTAGTTGATTTATTTTCTCATTTTGTGTTTTATTTTCATTACGAAGTTGAGCTACGTCACGCTGAATTTCATCCATTTTTTTTCTAACACATTCGATTTGGATAATAAGGCACCGATCGCATACATTAAATCTTTGTTGGATGACTCCTCTAAATTTAGTATTGATTCTAAATTAACCGTGGACCTTGCCTTATTTCTCGTGTTAGACATTATAACACTATATATGTACAACAGCAATATATTTCACTTTATGGTTATTTTTGTAATATTCGATAATATAAAGATACAAGAGTCGTACAGCTCATTTTATTCTTTAAACTTGTTACAGAGCATCCCCAATGCAAAAACTTTTACTTTTCACTTACAGAATTGTATGGAAAATAATTTGAGAAAAAAAAAATTTGTGTTCGTTATGTTGGTGCTTGACTCATTCGAAATGTTAACAATCTTTCAACTTTTGCATCATTCAAAAATAGAATGAAGTTAGCTACAATTCAAAATTAAATTATTTGTTTATAAATAGAATTATCAAAATATTATTTTCGTAAACAAACGATTTTGAATTTATTTTTTTATGTAATACATGAAATTTATATATGATAATAAATTTAGGCTGGTGTCAAACAAAAATATTAGTAATATTTTTAATAAATTAGTAATAAAATAGCATAATTATATGAATAAATAATATAATTCAAAATCAGTTAATTTGCGAAAATAATGTTTGACATATCATTTTATAAACAATTTATTAAAATGAAGTTGGCTATAATTAAACTTTACGTCATTCATTGGGTATGCTATTTTAAAACCAAAAGTAAAAGGCAAAAGGCAAAATTCATAAGTTTTTGCAATGGGGATGCTCTGTTAGAGATCAATAGCTCGATCCAATGAAATTATATTTTTTCACTTTTTTTTTAGATAACAAACGTAATGGCGGAGATTTAGGACACTATATACATTGTTCACTTTATAGTTTTATTTTGTGAATTTTTTTTTACATCGCACCTTACACGGATAGTATACATTCTCACAAAAATTGCGTCTCAACACAAAATTTATTACGTACACATGCAAACAAAAAACAACCGATTTGTAGAAAAAACAACCGATTTGTACTAATGAAGAGAGCGTTTGCTGTTGTTTCTTTTACATTGGTACTAAAATATAAAATTTCCTCTAGGATGGACAACCCTTCAGTTATTTGAAAAAAATCATTATCATGTATTTTTGTTGTGATTTAAATTTAAATAAAAGTTATTTATTTTTTTAAAACACTAAAAGCCATTTATTTCTTATTAAACTTTATACATTTTGAATTTGCAACCATTTACAATAAATTTTTATGGAAAAATCAACGTTAAAATTCAAATATTTAAATTTATGATTCTAATACATAGAATTTCAATACACATACATAAAAAAAGTTAAAATATTTCCCTTTGTAAAAAAAACAACCAATTTTTTGGTCGAAACCAAGAGTTAATGTACAGCTTTTTTAATATTAAATTAATTTATTTCACTGGTCAAGATTCCGTATTAATCACTCGGCGGCCATTTTGAGAAAAAAAAGAAATATTAGTGCTTGTCAACCAAAATATATTTAATTTAAAAGTTAAACTCGTTGTATAAGTGTAAATTACAGTTGATCAAAATATTTTAAATTTAAAAAAAAAAGTTTTTTTTAATACCTACAATCTTTTTTGGGGCCAAGCTCACCCAACTCTTTCGCGGTTATTTTAACGTCCTACATTACGCCAACGAGAGCCAAATCGTGGACGTACAAATACAGGTTTGCGATTTTGAATATACATCTGCGCAATGCATTGCTCCATGCCAGCCTGTACTGACATAGACGATGGTTCGGTCCATGGGTTCTGTACTATAATAGGGGGTCATAGTTGTCTTCATTCACCGATCGTAATCAGATGATGAATACTCCCTTTTGCAACCCTTTTCCGTTGTAATACGAACCCGGTACCTCTCGTCCCAAACATCACAGTTTTAACCACTACGCTAATTGCTCGGTTGATCAAAATGTATTGTTTGAATGCAATCTAGTTGCGTTAAATTTGTTGGTTTTATTAAATTTGATCGTCACAAGTTTGTACCGAGGACAATTTTTATATAATTGGAAACAGTAGCGTTTTTGCGAAATTTAAATCGCAGGGTTTTCTAACATAATGACACAATAAAAACAATAGCAAAGACATTTCATTTCTTAAAATTAATAAATTAAAACTGTGCTTAGTCGAATACATTTCAAATAACTGAAACATCGCGGTCAAAATACTTTTCCTTGCAACGTGTGGTATTGGAAATGATAACATAAGATCCTTAAATTTCTGCATCGTTTTTATAAGAACGAGCAGCAAAAGCAACACCAACAACAAATTGATAATAAAAATTAAATTTTGCATTTTATGTTGTTTTTCATATTTTCTTTTATGTACTAATTTTTAATTTTTCCAACATTTTTTTTTTAATAAAAATTCGATTTGCATTTTGTAATTGAAATGAAAATATTTACGGCACACATACGAGTTAACGTAGAAAAATGGAAAATTTTAATAAAACGGGCTAAAATAAAATAAGGGGTTTCTGAGTCCCGGGCTTGTCTAGTGTGTTGGTAAAGTACAACATACAATATTATAATCAACAAAACAAAAATAAAATTATTACATAAATCAGGATTTTTATATTTCTCGATTATGTTTGTACACATATTTTCTACAATATATACATTGGTAACGATTTTTACAATTTTACAATTTAAATATTACAAAATTAAAAAAAAAAAATAAAAATAAATTGAAATATTTTTTTTTAAATTTTTTTTTAAATTTTGTAAAAACAAAACCTGATCGAAAATATAAATAAACGAAATGTGATATTTTTATATAATATATAAATTTCAATTTATTTATTTATGTTGCAATTTCGGTTGTTACTATAAAAATAAACAAAAAATAAAATATGCATACATGTTGTGAACATACATAATATATCTGTACGTGCATGTATGTATGTACAAGCAATGAATGAGCTTTCGATTAAGTCGAAATCTAAAAATTGGATTTATTTATTGTTATGGTGGTAAAACCATTAAAACCATTTTAATTAATATTCATTTGTTGACTGTGTAAATAACAAATGATGGTGACTGTTCATTAGCAAAGGAGTTAACCTACTAAGCAAGTCAATGACATTTTATAGCTAAAATTCGATTATATTATGCCTTGTGGACGTCAATGACTTGACCAGTAAAATGTAACCAGGTCACCATTTAGGCGTAAACGACAAATCAAGTTTTTACTTACTTTTTGTTTAACATATGTCCAAGACTTTAAATGATAGTGGTAAAAACGACTTTGGAAATTTGCAAAATATAGACCCATCCTACGAAAAATTCACAATGTTCATGCAGACACTAAAAAGAAACCGTTCTACTGAAGTTACTGGCATTAATTTGAAGCTCTCGATATTCGGAGGGGATAGAATTTTTGTAGAACTATCTTTAGATTTTATCATAGAAAGTTTTGGTATTTATCAAAAATTATCATAGCCATTGACCGTGATAACAACACCGAGTCTTTGGTTTAATCAAATAAATGTCAAAAATGTGTATTCACAAATATTTATCATTGATTTCGGACACAGTCTTACTGTAAAATTTATAAAGAGAGCAATTAACTTTTGTGGTGAAATATTTATTTGCGGTATTTTTGTTTGCGATGGTAGTAGCCGGCGGAAAACATATGACTAAATATTTCTTAGTAAAGTTTTGTTTAAGCAAAATATTGGTGCTAAATTGGTTATGATTGCGATATTGTTAGATTGCGACTAAAGTACTACCATATATTTGTTGCAATATTTTTTTTTGCGAAAGTGAGGTAGGTTGCCATTTAATTATTCATTAATTAGTAATTCTGATAAACATTAAAATTTATCAGAACTGCTACAAGAAAACATTCGAATATGTAAAGATGTATTAAAGTTAAAACTCGTAATTTGCGAGCAAGCTGCTACAAATGTTGCTTCGTACTATATACTTGGAATAACCTCTGATGAACTATATTTTTTTGTTAATGAACATAGGATTCTAGCAAAGTTGGATGTTCCGCATTTGATTAAATCAGCGCGAAACTCTCTTTTAACAAATCAAATCCAGCATTCGATTAGAGTGTGTGATATAAATGTGATTCGAAAACTGTGAATGTTGATTCGAAAACTGTGATGTGATTGTCAAAGTTAACAAAGCAGAACTTTAAGTCAAATACATTTAAAAAAAATTAATTTTAAACTAGCAGCACGAATATTGAGCAATACAGTTGCCAGTGATATTAATACAACATTAAATGTTAAACCAACATAAACTATGAAATTTTTGTTTGGAAAATTTGTCAGCAGTTTTAGAGGTCTTAGAGCTCCGTCAGAGGAATTTGGCGAGATATCTCGATAAGTGGTAAAGTTATTTGAAAAATATTACCATAATAGTTGTAGTTCCCCAAAAATTTTCCCTTCTTAATAATGAATTTTTGATAAATGTGATATTTTTATATAATATATAAATTTCAATTTATTTATTTATGTTGCAATTTCGGTTGTTACTATAAAAATAAACAAAAAATAAAATATGCATACATGTTGTGAACATACATAATATATCTGTACGTGCATGTATGTATGTACAAGCAATGAATGAGCTTTCGATTAAGTCGAAATCTAAAAATTGGATTTATTTATTGTTATGGTGGTAAAACCATTAAAACCATTTTAATTAATATTCATTTGTTGACTGTGTAAATAACAAATGATGGTGACTGTTCATTAGCAAAGGAGTTAACCTACTAAGCAAGTCAATGACATTTTATAGCTAAAATTCGATTATATTATGCCTTGTGGACGTCAATGACTTGACCAGTAAAATGTAACCAGGTCACCATTTAGGCGTAAACGACAAATCAAGTTTTTACTTACTTTTTGTTTAACATATGTCCAAGACTTTAAATGATAGTGGTAAAAACGACTTTGGAAATTTGCAAAATATAGACCCATCCTACGAAAAATTCACAATGTTCATGCAGACACTAAAAAGAAACCGTTCTACTGAAGTTACTGGCATTAATTTGAAGCTCTCGATATTCGGAGGGGATAGAATTTTTGTAGAACTATCTTTAGATTTTATCATAGAAAGTTTTGGTATTTATCAAAAATTATCATAGCCATTGACCGTGATAACAACACCGAGTCTTTGGTTTAATCAAATAAATGTCAAAAATGTGTATTCACAAATATTTATCATTGATTTCGGACACAGTCTTACTGTAAAATTTATAAAGAGAGCAATTAACTTTTGTGGTGAAATATTTATTTGCGGTATTTTTGTTTGCGATGGTAGTAGCCGGCGGAAAACATATGACTAAATATTTCTTAGTAAAGTTTTGTTTAAGCAAAATATTGGTGCTAAATTGGTTATGATTGCGATATTGTTAGATTGCGACTAAAGTACTACCATATATTTGTTGCAATATTTTTTTTTGCGAAAGTGAGGTAGGTTGCCATTTAATTATTCATTAATTAGTAATTCTGATAAACATTAAAATTTATCAGAACTGCTACAAGAAAACATTCGAATATGTAAAGATGTATTAAAGTTAAAACTCGTAATTTGCGAGCAAGCTGCTACAAATGTTGCTTCGTACTATATACTTGGAATAACCTCTGATGAACTATATTTTTTTGTTAATGAACATAGGATTCTAGCAAAGTTGGATGTTCCGCATTTGATTAAATCAGCGCGAAACTCTCTTTTAACAAATCAAATCCAGCATTCGATTAGAGTGTGTGATATAAATGTGATTCGAAAACTGTGAATGTTGATTCGAAAACTGTGATGTGATTGTCAAAGTTAACAAAGCAGAACTTTAAGTCAAATACATTTAAAAAAAATTAATTTTAAACTAGCAGCACGAATATTGAGCAATACAGTTGCCAGTGATATTAATACAACATTAAATGTTAAACCAACATAAACTATGAAATTTTTGTTTGGAAAATTTGTCAGCAGTTTTAGAGGTCTTAGAGCTCCGTCAGAGGAATTTGGCGAGATATCTCGATAAGTGGTAAAGTTATTTGAAAAATATTACCATAATAGTTGTAGTTCCCCAAAAATTTTCCCTTCTTAATAATGAATTTTTGATAAAAAATTCGGGATCAATGTCAAATCAAAGATGTATAAAATTTTTTTTTTTAAAAATTAAACCAAAATAGTTCAAATGATTGTTTCTTTCCTAAAATCAGGTTTGAGGTCGACTTTATTGTTCATAATGTAGATTAAACAGTCCTAGATAGCCGAAAAAAATCCAAATTTAGACAGTCTATAGCCTTATGGATTTTCAAAATTCTGTGAAATTTTTTTCGATCTTCTTTTGACTTCAAATGATTATTTCTTTCCTAAAACCTGGTTTGGGGTCGACTTTATTGTTTATAATGTAGATAAGACAGTCCTAGATAGCCGAATTTACGTAAAATTAATTCGTGATTTTTTTTCGAAAAAAATTCAAATTTAGACAGTCTATAGCCTTAACATATTCACTGCCAATACCGCAGAAACATTTTTTTCCATTGATCGCTTATACTAACCTACCTACATAGGTAGGTTAGTATAAGCGATCAATGGAAAAAACAACATGTCAGTCAGACATTGAGACCAAAATAAAGCGACGAAAATGGAGATGGATTGGCCACACACTGAGGAAGGCATCAAGTGATATAACGAGGATGTCATTAGACTGGAATCCACAAGGAAAAAGAAAGGTTGGAAGGCCAGCAATGACATGGAAGAGAACGATGCTAGCAGAGGCAAAACACCTGGGAAAGTCATGGGCAGAAATAAAAGCAATAGCCCCAAATAGAGTTAGATGGTTCAGGATAGTGGACGCCCTATGCTCCTAAATTGGAGATAAAGGAAAAAAAAAAAAAAAACTAACCTACCTACCTACTACATACATTACATAAATAAAACATATGACTTTTTTAAATTTCGTTGTACGATCAAATATAATTATATAACTTTTGATAACTACTCGAAATATATTATCAATATTATCTATAGAAAATGAGGAAATAAGTGACAAAAATTTTTTGAAATAAACCGAAAATAGCAAGAAAAGTAATTTAACAAAATTCAACCTCAGTATTTTATAGTTGCAAGCTAAGGTAAATCATACAAGTCACTTGCATAAAGTTTTCATGATACACCTTGATAGCATTACTGAAAACGGAGAACTTACAAATTTATAACAAAAAGTTGTATATAACAAAGCACGCAGAAAGATAATTCTACAAGTCAAATTAAATGCTAGTCAAAGTCATACCGACTGACTTGGATGCAAGCATGGTTATTCCGCCAACATGAACTGAGAACCTATGCCAGAAACACTTGAAAAATAAGAGAAAGCACCAAGGAGAATATTTTCCAAATTTAGAACAAAAAATAATCAACACTCGAACTGTTCAACAATAGCTTTTTCAGCCATGTTATATAACGTTGTACCAAAAAGCACAGTTTAAAGCTACTGGCAAAAATAATATACCAAGAGTAGCATTTTAAGGAAGGTCTTCTAGTAAGAAAATTCCATTGACAGTTTTATCCGCATGAAATGACTCTAAGATAAACTGACGATAAAGTCACTACAATAAGAGGCGGTCAAAAATTATGTTCATCAAGGTTTAAAATCATATTAGTTGGTTACCAAATACATTGGAAGAGATCTTCTTTAGGATTGGCAACCATCAAATTCGCTTCAATGGCAAAATCAAAATTGATGGAAATGTTTAAGGATGTATAAATATTACAATGGACCACTTCTTTATTTCTTTCTTAAAATTGTAATATTTATGATGAGTTCCCCCATCTTGAACACTCTGTGGTTCAACCTTTACTGGAAGTGAACAAGATTGATGATGCCTCATTTGATTATTCTAGTAGACGTTTTTATTGATGACGCTTAGACTAATCCATTTGGCTAAGAATGAAGTTCTGTTATTTTCCCAAATTTCATTTGAGAGATGGTAGAATTAAATCTTTAATGATGTCGATTGTCCCCTCATTAATGTTTCTGTAAATAGTCAATTGACCAAAATAGTTTATATACAAGATTTACCAACTTCCAGCGCTTAACTTAATTTATAGCATCAGGCTTTATTGTGTCAACATTTCACAGATATATTATAGCAGGTAAAATAATCGCATAACAAAAAGGTCAAATGCTCTTTCATCAAATGTCAATTAAATCGCTGTAATTTAAAGAAGCAAAAAAAAAATTCTGCTGACAAAAATATCGAAAACAAAAATATTGCAAACCACATTTGCAATATTTGTATTTATGATAATAAGACGAAACCACTTTTTTTTGGTTTCGCAGCTTCTGACACGAGGTAATTAACAGTAAGTTCATTAAAATAAAATTTGCGATTACATGATCTTTATTACAGTCAAATTTATAAAGAGAGCAAAAAATTTTTGTGAAGAAATATATACATATTGGTTTGCGATATTTTTGCAGTGCGATGTTTTTGTTTGCGATGATAATATGATGCGGAAAACATATGACTAAAAGCGAAATATTGGAGCTGCGTTGTTTTTGATTGCGATATAATTACATTGCGACAAAAGTACTGCCAGATATTTGTTGCGATATTTTTCTTGCAAAAATTAGGTGGGTTGCCACTTTTTACCTTTTACTAGCCACTTACTAGCCACTCGCAAACATGAAGTTGCTTCCTGGGGATGAAACTTTTAGTGTGGTGGTAAAATAATGATAGCTGACAGTAAGGCTAGATGACGTGATGTATTAGAAATTGCTGCAAATTTTAAATGACTGCCAACTCACGTTTTGTTGATACATAAATAATGCAAGTAATTTTAATAGTGGTTGCTGCACTAGAAAGTTAGGTTTGTATAACTGTCTATTATCCGTTGGAAAGCAGGTGGACTGAACCAGCCATTTAAAAGCTCAGTTATCTTTCAATGTATTTGATTTAGGAAATTATCCACAGGTTCAGCACCTGCAGTCGCGGAATTAAAGTTTCTTCTTTTATCGATGATGTCAATTGAATCTGTATTATTAAGTTGTTGTGAACTATTCCAAGTTCCAGTTAACGAATAGAGAAACTTAGGTCCGGACCACCACAGTTTGCAACTTAAAGGCAATTCAAAACAAGATTTTCTTTCCTTTTATCAGGCATTTATCTGAACTAGATTTTGTTTGAATATTAGACATGCGATATGCTATGTAGGTTTTTCATTTAGAGGATGAGAACCTAATCCAGTAAGGAGTTATCATAGAATCTGTATATAAAGACACTATATTCCAAGATGATCACCAATTTTTGTAACCTACGATATGATTTTTCGTTACAGTTATTGCAGATTCAAAAATGACATGTTAGTACGAGAATGGTTGTGTATTAGATGTCAGTGCATACCTTAGTTGTTTTACCGCAGTTTTAACGTCTTTCAGATATTGAACAAGATATTGAACTCAAGAATTTTCGAGGTGTCATTTTTCTGATACTTTTAATATTTTTAAAGTGTTGCAAGATTTTTAATGGTTAGGTTTTAAAATTAATATCATAAATTGCACTACTGTACTGTACCATAACCCAAAGCTAGAAGAAATCATTCCTTGATATGCTCATATTTATAATATATATTTCTAATATAAATATTGGTCTTGCCATATAGCACATAAACCATAATATACCAAACATTATTATATACTCCAAAGACTATATCGCATTATCATAATTTAAAGCTTAAAATATGTTTTCTTTTATATGCTGGCATAAACAAACTCTCATATGTTTGTTGCAAAACAACTATAGCAAACATAAAAAGCATAAATTTTAACTTTTGGAATGATAAATTTTCTAGCAGTATATTGAGACAGTAAATAACGAATATACCATGGTTTATCGATGAATAAAACATAAAAATATATCAGTTTTTATGTTATATGTACTCGATGTATATGTTTATATATGTGCATAGCCAAATCTTTACTTTACTATCGTCCCATATCTTTTTCACCATATCTATAGCAACAGTTCGAAATATTATAAGTGGTGGTGGTCTTAAGACTACTTGGTCTACATTTGATTTTAACGGTCTTCCTGTGATGTTGATTTCATTTGAACAGTCTTTTTGATTTATTCATTTAAGTGAGATA
Organism: Tipula confusa; assembly: GCA_963556175.1. Classification (NCBI taxonomy): domain Eukaryota; kingdom Metazoa; phylum Arthropoda; class Insecta; order Diptera; family Tipulidae; genus Tipula; species Tipula confusa. The sequence continues at coordinate 99,878,033 of OY744476.1, read as the reverse complement.
AAGCATAGTGCAATATTGCAAAGGAAATTTGAACACGTTCCACATTTAAGTAGACTAGATATAATATAAAAGCACAGAAAACGCGAAGGCATAAATCATCTAATATAATAAAAGTGTTTAACCATATAAAACAATACGCGGCTATGATTTTTAATGAGTTAGGTAAGGTCTCGCAATTAGACGAACAACGCACAGTCAAGTCTTTTTTATTTTGCTAATAGAACATTAAAATGTAAGAACATTAAAATGTGTGCTTTCCAACATTCTGCATAAGATGTTTTTTACGTCACATCCAAGTGAAATTGATTAAGTTAGAGAAGTTAAACGTTTTCAAAATCAATTCAAGCCAATAGATGACATCTTTCAATCTTTGAAGTTAAATGGTAAAAAGATACTCAAAAACATTCCTCGCTATTAGTAGTATTACTTTCATTTCAACAAAAGATTTTTATGCCGACGATTTATACCAACTGTTGCATAAAACCGAATAACAGCATCCCAAATAAGATGATAATAATGCAGTGTACCTAATGCAGATATAGCTTATAAATCACTTGCTCTAAGGACCACTGTAACTTTTGACTCCAAATGTTTTACTTCTAAGCATATGTACTGCTCCTTAGTACTTGCAGTGGTACAACATCGATAGTACAACATCGATATCTAAAGTCACTTCTAATAGAAGGGCAATCATTTTTATCTATCATATTACAGGTCATCAGTAACTTCTCGCGCTATTTTATTAGGCTTACTTTTTGCATAGTTTCAGAACTCTAAACTGGCACTTATGCAAAAGAAACAATGTAATTTAAGGTCACTGTATTGCCAGTAAAATCAGTTCATTAGCAGAACAATTACAACCAAATCATACTTTCTAAAATATTGACGGTTATTTAATGACTTGCGTCTGTGTTATATATGGCAACTAGAACATTAAAACCAACATTAGAAAATCACCAAGAAGCAGTACGGCATCAGTTTTTCTTAACTGTAATTAAGTTTATAAGACGGTTTCCGATTCTAAACCACAAAACAATGCAAAAAAGCACCCGCAGCGAGATTTATAAACTAAACATTTTAAAGACTTAAGCTACATTTACTAGCTAGTACCAATCTGAGTACATTTCAAAAAATGAAACTTCGAGTTCTCGTTGCCCTCGACCAAAGTGATTCTGGATTATGGATTTCTGTGAAAAGTTGATATAGAAAGATAATATAGAAATTTCATATTCTTGACAAAGCTTCCAGAAAACTCTTAGTAGTAAAGTTTCCAACTCTTTTGGTATGTTCTGCCTTAGTGTTTATAGACATTCGAAAATACATACGAACATGTTACTTGGTAGTTGGCCTTTGCGTCATCTAACACAACCTTGTCAAACGGATGAAAATATTGTACCCTATCTTCTGTCAAGTTTGCCATCAGCTGCTTTTGTATTATGAACTTGCTATATTTGTGCAAAACCATTCTGTATATTACTTTGCCTCTTATTATCTAAATTCATCATCATGTAATGCTTGTATGTAGGCTTATCCATGGATGGTTGTACAGCTTGTGAATGTCACACAAGATACGTTTACCTTCATCGTGATTCATCAGTAGGATAGTAAGATGCTTGACGTTAAAAGGCGCTAAAGACCTTTGAATCCGACCTCATACCCGTACTACTTCCGTAACATCTAAAAATGGATTCAGTTTTTCAATGTTAGCATGGCTCAGTAACTATCTATGGTTTGGCAATGCATTAGTTCTGCCTTAAATTCTGTTGGTTATAATATGTGACTTATCAACATTATCTCTGAAACCAACATATCTACTTGAGTAGTCCCATTTAAGTTGCGCCTCATCCTTCAGTTTGCAGTGAACCGCCACATCAATGCCAAAAGAACGCAATTCTTTTATTGTTGCACCATTAACTTACACCCGATGACGAGGCTTCGTCATCAGGTCATCCGTATACATGTTTTGTTGTAGAGCGTGTGTTGTTCATCAGCACATCCTGCAGATGCCAAACCGTAAGTTAAAGTTTTTGATTGTAATGTACTATAGGCTTTTCGGTTCGGATGGTTATCTATAATATGTTCTAGTTCCTTTGATCCTCTATTAACACGCAAACCTACCTATACATTTTCACCACATTTTCGCATAGTACGAGCTGGTGCCACTGAAAACTTCGTGGTTGTGCTGCTCGTCTTTAGTACCCCATGGTGTGGAAGATAATATCTATTTGCTTTACCTTTTCCGTCCACCTATTACACATATGTCCCAGTTCTTGATACTACCTCATAAATGATCTATAAAGTATTTTCCAATTTCATGAGCTCGTTCGAACTTTTTATTGATTTCGCCCGATTTAATGCGATGTTGTACGAATTTCAAAGCATGGTTCTTTGGCTGCTTGAATGGCAGATTGACAATGAATTTAGTTTGGTAGTATTTTGAAAAAGCTCTAAAAAATTTTACTCTCCATGTGATATTTTAGAAGGTTTCAACAACTCTTCCACTTTTTAGAAACTAGGGAGACATTTACAATACCAATTGAAGCATTAAAATGTTTTGCTGGTTTTGCCGTACGGGTTGGGTTGACTGTATGAGATTGTAGAGCTATGAATAAAATGTCCACACCTAAAAACAATGCAATATGACCGCTTGTTGAATAATGGATTCGCTATAGTACCATTTAAGGTTTAAACATCTTGCAGTGATAGCTTAAATTCGTTATGCACATTGAACTCCTTAGGAACTATGAAACATTGAACTCCTTAGGAACTATGAATTGAATTAATTTTTGATGTAATGACCAGTTCCATAAATCCTAGTTTTTGGAAATATCCATTTCACAATTTTCTTTCACCATGATCCTGGCATTGATACATCTAGGTGCTAGCATCAATGCATTTATTTATTGTAGTTCAAAGTGTGCCCTTGCGTCGCTCGATGGGTTCGTAGTTTCGATTTAAATATATTTTCTTCTCCGTCAGACTCGTAAATGCTGACCTCAAGCACTGTGAGATTCCGTTGTTGATCATTTTTGCTTCGACTTTCATGCACTCTATTTAGGGATGAGTGATATTTGACATAGCAAAGTCGACACACAGTGCCCTCGATTTGCTATTTCGTACTCGGTGATTACTTGGTTTCCCTTTTTGTATGGATTTCGCTTTCTTTGTTGAAGTCATTGCTTCATAAACACTAAATTTGCATATTATATTTCCAACCTTGTTACAAAGTGGACACGTTGTTCCTGGGAATGTAACTACAGCACAAGCTTATTGAATGTACAGGACCACTTATTTTGAAATACCTCTTTATGGATTCCACAACGTCTATGCTCTATACGTCCAAGAAATGTGACTAGATCTTTTACTGTAAGAAAATCGTTTTCGGCTTTTGCTTCTTTTTGGATTACTTTGGAGGTCATTTTCTGAAAAGCCACAAAACTAGACACCAAAAGCATTTTATAGAGAAAACATGTGACTCTTGAATAAATTGCCAAAGTTCATGTACATAGTTGTGAATTATTTTCGACCAGTCTTTTATTAAAAGTGCAAAAGTCGATTAACTAAAACCTTCATAGCTCTAAAACGACATAATTAATCTTAAAATATCACATAGCAAATATTCTAAAATCGGGATCAAAATGGCTAACTCAACGACTATACCAGTGACAGTGACTGTAAGATAATATGGCATTTCTTAAAGAGCCTAGAATCAGGGTAGAATTGGGAAACTTTTAAATTTGAGCCTTTCTTAATTTAAGCAGATAAAATCTACGTTAACAATCTTTCGTCAAGTTCACACACGCTTTCATAAATAAGCTTTCATAAATATAAACAATGTTACCTTTCTATCCTATTATGAAACCACCATGGCATGGAAACCACAATGACATGGAAACCACAATGGCATGGATAAGAAAACAATGATTAACCTGGAAATTTTTGCTGGTTAATAGAATGTCCGAGAATCAGACCAACAGATTTTAAATCGCGTCGTCTGTTTATAAAGTGCAAAGACACTAATTCGATATATCTAATCGAAACGGCTGCCGATATATCAGTAGTTTCAGTATCAAATTACCCAAAGCTCAAATCTAACCCAGCTTTACAGTTTGTCGACGGCAAATTGTTGAAATATAACTACATATGGTTCAAAACTTCTAAGTGTCAATTTAGGATTCCGACGAAATATTTTACAGACATTTACCATAGCTTCGGTCAATCGGCCAATCATTGGGGCAGATTTTTTAAGCTAGTTTAATTTAGTAGTTGATTTGGAGAAACAACGGTTAATTGACTCAACCACTAGTCTATCTGTTAATGGTAGTTGTACATCGGTAGATACGCCAACACCAATTTACTATAGCATCGATAATAAATACGGAAATATTCTTCAACAATATCCATCTTTGACAACGAACGTCGTCGTCTAGATGAGGAAAGCTATAAAACCGCTGAAAATGAGTTTCAACACATGATCAACTTAGAGGTTTGTCAACTATCAGATTAAAATATTTCATCGTCTCTTCACCTAGTAAAAAAACGGAACATGACTGGAGATCTTGTGGAGATTACCGTCGCCTCAATAACTGCACAGTTCCAGACCGTTACCCAGTGCCACGTATCCACGACTTTACTCTGCAACTACACGGCTGCAGATATTTTTCTAAATTAAATCTGATTTGTGTCTATCACCATATACCCGTAGCACCCGAACACATCCATAAAATGGCAATCACGATGCCATTTGGCATTGTTGGATGCCATTCAGTCTAAAAAATGCTGCGCAAACCTTTCAAAGGTTTATACGTGAGGTAATAAAATGTTTGGACTTTGCATATGCATACATCGATGATATACTAATTGCTAGTAAATCTGAAGAAGAGCATATCCGTCATTTACACCAAGTATTTGCTCTTTTAGTAGAATTTGATCTAAAAATCAAAACATCAAAATGTGAATTTGGAGCAACTTCAATAATATTCTTATCTCATGTTATATCTGAAAAAGGAATATTACCGTCCGAAGATAGAATTCAAGGCATTTTGGAATTAAAACAGCCAAATACAATCAAACAAATACAAAAGTTTATAAGTATGATCAATTTTTATCATAAGTTTGTACCTCAAATTGCTGAATTGTTAGCACCAATCCACCGTCATCTAGCCGAATTAAAAAATAAAGGTAAAAACAAACCAACATTTACCTGGCCAGAATGTCAATTAGTGTTCGAAAAAGCAAAACCTGCACTAAGTAAAGTAACCTTACTCGTTCATCCAGACCATTTTGCAATATTAAGCATTACTACCGATAGTTTCAAAATTGCAGTCGGTTCGATTTTGCAACAATTTAATAACATGAAGCAAATATGGGAACCTCTTGCGTTTTATACCAAAAAACTGTAAAATTTATCAACCCATAGGCAATTTCCGACACTTCGTGGAAGGGCAAACATTTACAGTTTTTATGGATTACAAACCGCTAACTACAGCAATTGCATCCAAAACGATATGTAGTCCCAGACAAACCAGGCACCTCGAGTTTATAGCACAGTTCACATGTGACATCCGACATATTTCTGGAAAGCACAATCTTGTCGCAGATTTTTTGTCTCGTCCAAGCGAACAGGAAACTTCAGTCATTTATAATTCAGAGATAGACATAGAGAGTTTAGTTAAGTTACAAGATATGGATGAGGAAATAAAACTTTTACTTAGTAGAGTCGACAAGGTAAAATGGAAATTATCGTTAATTGACCATCAGTCGAATAAAATTTGGTGTGAAACTTCGGCTTCAACAATCCGTCCATACATACCTGAACCAATGCGTCGTGAAATATTTCACAATCTTCACAACTTGTCTCACCGTGAAATTCGTGCTACGCGAAAGATGATTATTTCTAAATATTTTTGGCCTAGCATGAATATTGAATGTGGGTTCTGGAGAAAACCATTCTTAGACTGTCAGAAAGCTAAAATATACAGACAATTAAACCAGTTCAAAGGGTTTGGTTCTTTTCAGTCTGCGTATAATATTGGTGTTGGTTAACAGCTGAATTGCTTCTATATTCACATGTTGCTGGAATCTTTCTTTGTGTTTCCTTGCATTTTTTTTTAAATTTCAATTGAAACGGGGTCCACTTTAAGGTCTCTATGTAGATCACTATTCTTGACGTACCATGGAGCATCGACAATGTTCCTTAGTACCCTGTTCTGAAACCTTTGAATGATATTAACGTTGCTGGGTTGTATACAACCCCAAAGTTCAATACCATAAGTCCATATTGGTTTCAGTATTTGCTTATAAAGTAGCAGCTTATTGTATGATGATAGAGAAGAGTGTCGGCCCATTAGCCAATGCATTTTTCTATATTTTAGTTTTAGTTCTTCAATTTTCTTTTTGACGTGGACCTTCCATATAAGTTTAGCATCCAGGGTCATGCCTAGATACTTAGTTGTGTTCGCATACAGTAGTATTTCTCGATTTATTGAAACAGGTATATGTTCAACTCGTTTGTTGGTAAAATTTGTGTGAACTGATTTAGTTTCATTTAGCTTAATTCGCCATCTTTTAGTCCCTTTATATACTTCGGAGATAGCTGATTGTATTTTTTGTGTTGATTCTTCGTTGCTTTTACCAACAGCTAGGATCGCAGTGTCATCAGTAAAAGTCGCCACTGTGTTGTTTTCTAATTCAGGTAGATCATATGTGTATAGTAAATATAAAATCGGCCCTAATACACTGCCCTGTGGTACACCTGCTTTTATTTCTTTTAATTCAGAATAAGTTTCAGCAAATTTAATTCTAAAGAATCTATCTTTCAAGTATGATTCCAGTATTTTAGGGAATTGCATTGGTAAAAGGTTTCTTAACTTATGATTAAGTCCTTCATGCCAAACCTTGTCAAAAGCTTGCGCCACGTCTAAAAATATCGTGGAGAAGACATTTTTCTCTTCAAGTGTTTTCTCAATTACATTGATTACTCTGTGTACTTGTTGTATTGTTGAGTGTTGACGACGAAATCCGTACTGATGATTTGGGATTAAGTTATTCCTTTTGATTATCGGATTTAACCTTTTAATCAGTATTTTCTCAAAGAGTTTAGACATAACTGGTAACAACGAAATTGGTCTATAAGATGAAGTTTCGTATGGTGGTTTTCCAGGTTTCGCTATCATTATTATTTCTGCAATTTTCAACAAACTGGTCACAAATTTGGTTCTAAATGCTGCATTGATAAGATAAGTAAGCTTAATTAGGGCCTTCCTTAGTAGTTCTTTTAAAATTTAAGTAGTAATAAGATCATAACCAGGAGCTTTTTTCGAATTCATATTGAATTTTATTTCATGCATGACTTCTTTTGATGAAGTCAATAGAATTTCTTCACTTTCTTTTTCAGTTTCCACCGTTATTATTTGAGATTCTAAAGTTTGATCATCATGTGGTTGGAATATTTTTTCGAGGTGCTCCGCAAAACATTGAACTTTATCTTCGTTATTTCGAGCCCATTTCTCCTCTTCTATTCTTATAGGAGGGTTCTGCATTGTTGGTCTTTTAATTTTTTTGGTTGCTATCCAAAGTGAATAATCAGTCCTGCTATCATTAGTCAGTTTTTTAACCAGTTACTGATTGACTCATCTTTTTTTTTTTGAATTTCCCTTCTTAACTGTTGAGTTAAATTGTTTAACTTAGTTTTATATTGAGGAGCTCTAGTTTGCTACCATATTCTTCTCGCTCTTCCTTTTTCTGCCAAGAGTTCTCTTATTTCTTTAGGGTAGTTGTTTCTTTTTGTTTTATAATTAATTTTTGGGGTACTTTCCCAGGCTGATTCTGGTATATCATTTACAAATTTTTGAACTTCGTTTTCTATTTGCTGCCCGCTGTTTAATGGTACCTTTAGGTTAATTTTTTCTTCTAAAGACTGCCTAAAGTATTCCCAACAAGTGTGTTTATTTATTAGGCTTGGATTTCTTTCTTTTTGAATAATTTTTTCGTTTAATGTCATAAGTATAGGAGAATGGTCAGAGTTTAGGTCTCGACTTTCGTCTACTTGTATATAGTTCAATGATATATTTTTGATTATAAAAAAATGAATTAAGTCTGGTATTTTGTTTTGATCTGTAGGCCAGTAGGTTGGTTATCCAGTTGACAAGGTTTCACTACCGCATTTTCTAACAGCTTTAAGCAGTTCTTTACCTTTAGTCGTTGTTAGCCTAGAACCCCTAGAATGGACATTCTTTGCATTAAAATCTCCTCCAATTATGTATCAACACCCACGTGGACACTCTCTAACTACGCTAACACTCTTCTTGTAGTAAAAAATTAACTCATTTTAGATTGTATCGGAGTAACCTAGATTTATATTTGACCAGCTGGGGCTGAACAATATTTGTAAATCGATGGTGGTCAGTTCAGCCAGCCAATTGCATAAGATTAAGTATTTGTAAGCTGTGTGAATTACTAAATACTCACAACAGTTTTGGTCAATCACAACATATGTATATTTTATACGTATTGACACCAACAACGTTCCATGTTTATTAGTTTGTTGTTGCCAAAACGTAAATCCATTTAAGATGCGCCCTAAGTATCTTATTTTTTTTTTGTTAAATTCAAAAATAAATTACAGATTATGCTGTTGCATATTTTATGCTTAACAGACGTTCGTCTTAAAACATAAATTTTTTAGAATTCATAAGTCTTTGGATTTTGTTATTTTTGTTTTTAACTTAATGAATTCGATGCTACTCACCTAAAATAGGTAACGAAGTTAAGCCTGATAAAATTATTTTACTCCTTATAAATTAAATTTATTCCTGGCTATATATTATATGCCTTCGTATACGATTAACTTTATTAAAAATTCGTAAAGTGAAATATTTTTGTTTAGATCCTTTTTTATTTTTTTTATTTGCTCTTCCTGCGTACACCAATATATGTAGGCAGTGTGTATACACAAACAAAGTCTTTCCGAGTTTTTCAACGTTTTTATCGTTTTCTAAGAAATTAAATAGCTTCTCCGCCGGTTTTATAAACACGGATAAGTCTCATCTCATCTCAAAATTTTCGTTTTTTTTTTCAACGTTGGTGTACATAGAATAATTTATTATTTTATTCAATTCACATAATGAAATTCATACAGTCGAGTAAAAAGTAAATTTGAAAGACAAAATAATAAAATATTTTCTAGTCTTGTATATTTAGTATAATTTTGAGTTTTGCCAGCGATATTAAATCACACACCGGTCGGTGGTGATGGATGGTGAGTGTAGGAATTCCATTAATTGAATTATTTTTAGCTCTAGTTTTATGAAAGTTGTTTGATAAGTACCTGGCAGCGACCAGACAAAAAAGGATAAATTTATTTAATTTTTTTAACAAGTCTAATTGTATCTCAGTCCAAAATGTTTTCAAATTTTGGGTTCTTCTGAGTAATACGTTGGCAAAGTAATTTGTTTCGAAAAGATGTGGAAAAAGGTAAATTAGGATCGCTGGTCCCGTGCTGTATTTCTTTATTTCGGTGACTAATTGAATTTTGGTTATTATTAGAAAAGTTTAAGTTTTGTCTAAAGGCGGTGATCAGCCATCCAATTAATATTAAAGGTCAAGCAATTATAAATCGTAAGAATTTCATAATTTTAAGCATTACTGCAATAATCAAACGTGTGCACAAATCGACTTGTAAGTAGGATAGGATTTTGCGCTCGACTTGTCTTTAACAGATATTTCACTCAATTTACTAAAACCGAACAATAATTTTGAATCATACCACCGAAAAGTATTATTTGGCTTGCATCAGTACTGAAAAGACGCCATTCCGAATTAAATTTAAAGTAGACGTATGGTGAGATTTAGAGATTTCAAGCGTAAGCTGTTGCACTACAAATATTCTTAGTGTAAAAATATCCTTTACGCAATTCAACCCAACTAATACTTTGATGTGATGTTTGCCATTTAATAAATAAATTTTTCACTATGGCTGTGTCCTAGACTGTGTCCGGTATTGGTCATAAAACGGTTAATTCAATTGATTCGTTATTTTCAATCAATTTTTAAAAATCTAATTTGTATCCATTTTAATGCTTTGTGTCAAATAAAGTGTATATAAATTAAATTTTCGGCAATTACATGACGTATTGGTCATTAAACGGTTAATTTAATTGATTTGAAATGTTTAATACATTTTTTTAAAATCTAAATTTTGGTCAGTAACTAGGTCAACTCGTAAAAGATTTTCAATTCTTAAAAATAATTCTTAGATCAGACAGTATTAACAAAGTGTAGTGATACTATCAAAGTTTTAAAATCTAAATAAAAGTCTAAATAAGTAAACGCCTTTATCCGGACATTTATAGATCAACCAATCTTTAGTCAAGCAAATAGTTACAATATTAAAAGACTAATGGATACTTCGGTTGAGGTGTTGCGCGGAATGAAGGCCATGGGATCCAGAGGACAAGATCGAGATCCATTGGTAATATATTTATTATTTTATAAATTGAATGATGAATCGAAGAGCTTATGGGTCCAGGAAACAGCTGAAAAAATTTCTCCAACAGTTAAAAATTTTCTACTGCGTTGTTGTGATGAGACTTCCTAGACTTCCTCCGATTTGCGAGTAAACGTGGTTCTCCTCCTAACACCAATCAAAGTTTATATAGCAACACAAAGGGTTCAATGTTCGATTTTTCAACTCAAAGGTTACACAATTTATTACTGTCCAGTATTTAATGGTGTGGAGGTGGACAAACGTCGAGAAGTTGTTAAGAACCAAAAACGGTGCTGTAATTGTTTGAATGACTCACATCCAGTCCTTAAAGGTTTTATCAGACTCTTGTTCATATATACAAGAAACGGAAAAATCCTCTCAAAAGAAAAAATAAACCATTTAAGGCCGTCACTCTTGTGTTCCCAAGTAAGTTATATAACAGAACCTTGTTTACAACGTTTAAGCTTACCATGGCAAAATGACCGAAAGCCAATTAAGGTACTGAGACAAGTCTAAGCAAAGGAATGGCTCACATAATCACTAGATCTCCATGTGGGCAAAGTCTAACGACCATGCGGTATTAATTTTAAAGTGCATAATCAAACTTCCAAAAATTGATTTTACTGAGGCTCAGCTCACTTAATTCCAACGCTTACAATTAGCCGATCCCGAATTCCACTTGGCACACAAAGTAGTCATACTCATTGGTGTTGAGCAATTATTCGATATTTTGACTGTTGGAGAACTTAAACATTATCATGACAAGCACCCAGATGAAGGGCAAGGTAATAAAGATTTTAGGTTTGCAGTACGACTCCATAGAAGATATATTCATATTTCGAGTCAGGTTCCCAGAAAACTCAACAGCGACGAAAAGAACCATATTATTAGAAGCAGGGAAGTAACTTAATTTCTTTGGGTGGATTGCATCAGTCAGCATCACAATTAAAATTTTCATCCAACAACTTTGGATGTTAAACTTGAACTGGGATGTCCCACTACCACATGGCAAAGCGTCCATTGATAGAAGATTTGTCAATTCCGCAGTTCATCCAAACTACATCCAAATCAACCATCGAGGTATACGGGTTTTGTAACCCCAGTCAGCTCGCCTTCGTTGCAATAATTTACTATAGGGTGACGTAGGAAATGGGAGATATATACTAAAGTTTAATGTCGGCCAAAACAAAGAAAGGTAGCTCCAATTAAGCAACATAGTAGTCCACGACTAGAACTATGTGGGGCCATACTGTTTGTCAAACTGATAAATGTAGTAAAAATAGAAACCAGTACCAAAACTGAAAGGGTGTTTTTGTGGATTGATTCCCCAATTGTGTTTGATTGGCTGCCTGATCTTCTTCGGCGCTGGCCCATGTTTATTGCAATCGAACATCTGAGAAATTGTCCTCAAACGATCGAAAACTATGGAGACAACTATGGGGCCGACCTCACAAAATTCTACGGATATGGCCTCACATGGTGGCTGGGGTCTAAGTGGCTACGAAAATCAGCCGAATTTTGGCCACCCCAACATCGAAACTATGCTAATTTTGATTTAATTTCATCCACTCATTGCAGGTTCAATGCAGATTCATTGCAGGCTTGAGAAAGCGACGAATACAGAAAAAGATCTCCATGTTCATAACTAGAAACGAATTATACGAAGATCTATTCAATAATTGCAAAAACGATCAAAGGAATCATGTTTGACAAAAGTTTCAAGACATACAACACAACAAACCAATGAAGCCAGAAAGCAGCCTAAAGTCTTTAAGTTCATTTATAGCTGAGTTTGGAGTTCTACGAGTCCGCGTTAATTAGAGAATTGCAACGTCCCATTGTCTGCGAAGATTCCAATTATCTCATCAGCAAAATCCAAAATTACTGCTCTAATTCTTGATCTGATGCACACACAGCATAAACATGCCAGACTGCCGTTATTGCTTGTTCTATTAAGACAGCAATATTGGATACCAAATGCCAAGAACTTGATTCGTAAAATAATATATAATAGCCAAGCTACCACTTAGAAATGGTTCTACCATTTCTTAAAATTGGTGTTGATTTTGCTGGACCATTACGTATCCATTTGGTAAAGCGACGACGTCAGAAGACTTATAAATCATAGATAAGCTTATTTGTATTCCTTAGCATAAAAACAGTTCACATAGAACTTCTAAGCGACCTCAGCAGCGATGCGTTTCTTGTTGCTCTCAAATGTTTTGTTGCGGATGTTTCCCAGATATCTATAGCGACAATGCAACCAATTTTATTGGCGCAATTGGAGATTACCTCCTAACAATGGAAGAAATTATCACATTATTAGCCGAAATTGAAAGCATTTTGAATTCTCGACCACTTTGTGTCCTTTATCAACCGATGACATAGATGCCCTTACACCATCACACGAAACAACCGGAATACGATATGTTAAATTGATATGTTAAATTTGGCTAATGTGCCTATTCCCTTGATTTAAATCCGTCAAGCAAAATTGCTTTGTTCGTAGTGTCAGCTCTTAATTTTTCTATGGTGTCACCTCAAACGTCCTATGTGAATCATGATCCTTGTGACATTACTGTATTATATATTTTGTTGATATGTTATTTTACTTATGAGCTCTCCTCAACTACTGCGGCCAACTTTTCCCGTCTACACATTTTAATTATATAACTTTATACATTAAATTAACCATGTCTATAGCCGAGACCACATACAAGACGATAAATCAAAGTATAAGAACTTCACACTTAGTCACCGCATGGTATAAATTCATTTACCTGTTACAACAACAACGGTTTTGTTTTGAATTGACATTATACTTGAAAAAGTTGTTTGATAAAACCAAAACATTGTATAAGTATAACACACACACACAGTCACACACTAAGCCTACCTGAGGGCAGATAACAACATGAAATATAACAAGACCAAAATCAAAATAATCAACACAGACGTGCAAGTAGGGTACACAACAAAACAAAACAAAAAAAACTTTGACTACTCTCGTAAATTTTTCAAAACAGGAAAAAGGTATAAAGTTATATATTTTATGGAAATATATGGAAAATCCGTATTGTCAAGATAAATGAGAACAACAAGACAATACACCATATCAAAACGTACAAAAGTTAAGGACAAAAAGATCTTTCAACTTTTTTTTTCCAAGGAAAATGGAAAATGGAAAACAAACCAACAACAATGCAGGAAAAAAAAACCGAAAAAAGAAAGTTTGTCGAGATACAAAAAAAATTATTTTAAAAGTAGTATTTCAATTTTTCATGTTACCCTTGCTGAAAGGTGATAAAATGCTAAAGTTAAAATACAACATATAAGAACCAGTATATATTGTCTGAGGAGACATACTTACTTTTGTTTGTGTTAGTTTAATGTCCTGGTTAAATGAGGAAAATCACAAGATTATCAAAAACGATATATCACTTAAAAAAAGTAATGGACATCGCTTAATAACTACTTTGCACCATTTACAGTCTTTTGTCAATCTTACGAAATTAACAGTCAGACAAAATCGGTGTCCTGCCCGACGGTCAATTGAATGTATAGCAAACGTTTTTTGATACCTAACGATTGTAGGCCAAGATTTACAATTATTGCTTTTTATTTTAAAACTTAAATAATTTTAGTTTTGACTTTTATTCGACCTTACAATATTTCATGTCTGTATACGATGAGTGTTCATATCGGAATGGATACATATTCTCCCTATATTGCATCAAACACAATTGCTCAAAAGGGAAATTACGTCTTTTCTGGCAAGGAAAATCTGACAATCAATTTGGACATCCCTACCAATTAATTTGACAGACAACAAATATATAAACACTTGTGATCACACGACACTATGGAGCTTTGGAGACCTAGAAAGGGTTACTGCTGGTTAACATCCTCCCCGCCTTGAACATTCATTTGTTCAACATTTACTGGTAGTGTGCATAGATTTGTGATTTTCCGTTTGTGATCACACGACACTATGGAGCTTTGGAGACCTAGAAAGGGTTACTGCTGGTTAACATCCTCTCCGCCTTGAACATTCATCTGTTCAACATTTACTGGTAGTGTGCATAGATTATTGATTTTCCGTTTGAATATTCCTGGTGCCGTTTTAATGGAAACGAAGTGGACTCATCCGGCTGGACGAGGATGCTGCTGGATTATTGTTCCGAATTTTCAAAGTAACCGGGGAAGATTGTCACCCTTTATAAGAACTATACTGCCTTCCAGAAGGTTGGTGGTTGATGTCTGCCAACGATAACGATTCTCCAATTATGTTAAATATTCTGTGGACCATGTAGACTAAATTTGCTGGTATAGTTGGTTCACTAATTGCCATCATTTAGTGAGGCTTAGTGATCGGTTCAGTGATCGGTTTAGTGACGGTTTGTTCTGGAATGGTGGTTAACGCACGACCGATGCAGAAATGTCCTGGTATTAATATCACCACAGTGTCATCGGTTGTCAACGGGGTGAGAGGTCTTGAATTAAGTACCGCTTCGACTTGTCTAATCAGTGTGTTCAATTCCTCGTAGGACAAATTTACATTGCCTTTCATTCTGCGAATATTATATTTTGCTGACTTTGGTAGTGAAAGTGTAGTAAAATTGGAAAAAGGAACTTCCACATAATATTGTGGTCTTGGCATACTGAGAACCATTTTTGCTTCTTGCCGGAACAAATATTCTTACAGGGACCTCTAGTGACAATAAATAGTCTCAAGATTCCCAGAAATGACGCCAAAGAAAAATCGGAAGCTAGTTCAAGATGCACTGCTTTTGTCGCCAATCACACAAATACCGCTACATACGATTTGGTGGGCATCCCGCCTTTGATAAGGTAATGGATGTATACAGGTCTGGCATAATCAACGGCTGCATTATAAAATGGTGGTGCCACGTTCACACGTTCAGCAGGTAAATCAACCATCTTCTGTTGCAATAGTTTAGATCTGGCACGCGTGCATAAGATCCATTCCTTGCATACCTTCGTTGCTAACTTTTCACATTAGATTTGCTGCGTTGCTCTAGAATAATAAATCCCTGCCCAAATGTACAACTTTGACTGTTCCAATGTTCATCCACAAAAAGTAGGTATGGCGGTCCATGCCACCAAAAGCTCGATGGAACGAGCAAGCTAGGTATATTAATCCTCTGGATACTAAATCCGTGGGATTGAGTTTAGTTTTCACAAGTAACCAATTTTTGGACTTAATCAGTGATTGAATTATCGATACTCGATTGGCCACAAAGGTGTTCCACCTAAAAGATGGAAAATTGATCCAACAGAGGGTTGTCAACGAATCAGTCTAATAAAAGTAATCATTGACATTAAAGTTGATGATGTTTGATTCTTTGTCCATGAGTCTTTCACCAGAAGGAGTGCTGCGCACAGTTCTAGCTTCAATAATGTCTGTTTTTTAAGGGAAGCTATACAAGATTTAGCGCACAAGAGTGTAACACCATATGTATTGTTTTCATAAAAAATAAATACATTACGGCACCATACGCTTTTTCAACTCATATGAATGGTGACTCATGGGCAGACATTCATCCAAATGTACCTTTAAATTCCATAATTTTTGTAGAAATATTTTTCCTAATAAATAAAATAATCCGTTTTGTGATTCTGTTTGACTCTGAGACTTTATGAGTTTCCTGAATGGTAAAGTGATCTAAAACTGATTGCCAATATAAACCTAATGTTTTTTTAACTTCATCATCGTTATTGTGCAATAACGTTTCACGATCGTCTAATGGGAGTCAACTATAAGGTTGACATCATTCGAACACCATTTTCATAACGTCATTTTAGCCGATAACAGAAGATGGGAAATTGACGATTCTATTCTGGAAGCTTTTTCAGCACAATCAGAGCCAGTTAAAATGTCATCGACATAAACATCATTTTGAATGACTGTCGTGATTAATGGTTTATCAGGCCTGTTCTCAAGTACGAGTTGGTGCAAGAATCTAGTCGCCAAAGATGGTGCGGTAGTAGTCCCATATATGATACGGGTTTTAACCGATACAGGCAAAGCTCGTGTGCAGAGGTGAACCACCAATAAATGTAATATTTCTGGTCGCTTGGATGGAGTAGTATCTGGCGTTACATTTTACAAATATTTGCAATTAAATGCACCACCGGCACCGGTCATCAAAATGTCATAACGAATAGCCAGATGATCACTTTGTTGAACCGTCGAACACTAATCTTAACTTTGTGGAAGATGAATCAGGCTTTACTATGCAATGATGGAGAAAGTAAAAATGTTCATTTTCGACGTTTTCTACCAATTCCATATGATTAAGTAGTACATATTCCAACATGGATTTGTTGTAAGCGGTTCGAAGTTCAGTGCTCATTAGTTTCCTCACTAAGTTGAAAAATCGTTTCTTGCCCAGTTTGCGGAATTTCCTAGGAATAACGAGGATTTGGAGAAGGGTAGTTTAACTATAAACTATCCTGACTTATTTCTAGAAACGGTTTCTTTGAAATTCTGCTAACATTCGTTTGTATTTTCACATTAATCAGTCTCCCAAACCTTCTCCAATAATGCGTCTAGTCGACCTGATTCGTTGTCCGTTGTTAACAGGTGACAGTAACCAAGACAGTTTCCCGTGGTAGCACGAATAACAACCCAACCTAATACGGTGTTCTATTATAATAAAGGCAAATTTTCGCCCAATCGGATTTGCCCTATGGATTGTAGTTTCCCGTACACTTTGGCTCCTAGGACCACAGAGTGGATATTCAGAGATTTTTCTCAATATAAGAGCTTAAATCATTAAAGAAAATTCGCTTATGGGAGAATGAATATTCATTAATACGCATAGTGATGACTTTGTAGGAGAACCTCCGATACCACTAATGTTAAGATGTGAAACCGTCGTTTTAAGGTTTAATCTTTTTCCTATAGTAACTCAGTCACAAAGTTCATCTGTGACTCGAAGTCTAGCAAAGCTCTGACCGTGATTTTGAACCCTTGATTATCCAGAATGTTATAACAAACGTGGTAGCTAATAAGAATACAAAATTGTTTTCATAAGTAATTTGTTTCGATGCGTCAACGAGAAGAGAGTTACTGTTGAAACCAACTTGAAGTGTTGGCAGGACAACTAGCGTCTTGTGACGAATTAGCCTGCTTTTCAGTAGATAGCGCTGTTGACTCGTAATGCAACAGGGTATGGTGTGATTTTTGACACACTCAACAGCATCCTTTAATGTTACATTGAGCCAAACTATGTACAGATCTCAGACAATTTGTGCAGAGTATCTCCACTTTCTTCTTGCGATCATAGTTGAAGTCCCGTTTTCATGCGAACTCACAGTGATAGATCTTTGCAACATTGAACGAAGTAGTCTTTCGCTGATTTAACGAAAGAGGTTTCTGAGTTTGAAGTTTTGACGTTTTTGATGAAAGTGACGAGCTAGCTTCAACCTTAGAAAGATCTATTCTACGACTTCGTAATTGAAGAAATTCGCAGATGTCACTGAATGTTGGTAGCCCGTTTCATCGATCTTGGTCTCTCCATCTTACCTTTGTGTCCAGATCGAACTTGGTGTACATTAAGTATACCAGAAGATCATTCCATAGTATTTAATTGGGCGCCCTAATGAGTTTAACGACCTAAAGTAAGAGTTAAATTCATCCGCACCAAATTCAATAATTTGGATGACGTTGCTTTATCAATAGTTTTCATCGTTTTATCTGGACCACCGTCATAAAAACAATTGGAACGTCAAATTATCGCGTAGATTATTAAACGATTACGAGTCGAATTTCGGTTTGATATGATTACCGTAGAACTTTAAATCTGAAATTATTCTAAAACACCAAAATTCAATCTGAAACACAGTTCAACAACTTACGGCTAAACGCAGATGATCCCGAACAGGTCCTCGAACTAATGTACACCTAAAGTGGAGCTAGGCTGCGTGTTAATGGCTACAATTTCTCAAATGCACAGGATGTTTAGCCGTGTAATCCTGATTGGTCAATAGAAGTACACGCAGCTAATACACACACTCGGAACTGTTGTATTATGGATGATATTGAATTGTAATTCCTTCGGTAACTTTATGCGATTGTTTATAGACCCAAAAGGCTTGAATCTCGTGTATTGCCACAATGACACTTTGAATCAAATCCGCAACTGGAAGGATGTTTTTGTAGAATGAATCGCTTGGAACACGTGCTTTTGTAGCATCTGCACGCTTGGTCCTCGTGTAATCCCACTTCTGACACTATTGTTTAACAATAGGGCCTTGCCGATGGTCCATTGAATGTTTAACAAAATAAAATAAATGGTTTTCGATTCTTAAATTTTGTAGACATCAAAAAAAGATTTCAAATTATTGCTTTTTATTTTAAAATTTTATAATTTTAGCTTTTGACTTTTATTCGACTTTATAATATTTTGTGTCTGTATAAGAGCCCTGCATTGGATGAGTAATCCGCGTATATCCGCAAATATCCGCTATCCGCGGATAAAATCGCATGTATCCGCTTAAAACCTGGCGGATGCGGATCAGAGACGGATTTTATTTCTTTATCCGCAAATCCGCAAAATATTCACAAAACCAGATGTATCCGAATGTATTTGTGTTATACGTACGTGTATATATTAAATTTTAATTTTCTCTTTTTACCGCTTGGTCGTTTTTTTAAACTTTATTCGCAATTATATACCGACATTTGCAACACAGTCAAAGGGTTTATAGTTTTAGCAAAGATAATTAAAGATGATTTTAGTTGTATATTATCAAACATTCTTAAAAACTTCTATTAATATAGGAGGTTTTGATATTATCAAAACCTCCTATATTACCACCGTTGCGTAGTATATACATTCGTGTTGGTTTTGATATTATACTTGCACTGTTTTGTTAGTGTATTATAATGCTATATCCCAATCACCAACTTATATAATTAGTCAGACTTATTTAAATTTGTCGGATAATTGGTCGGTGAGGTAACTTATTGTTTTCGCAGATTGATGCAGATGAGTATAATTTTTATATCTTTTCCTCTTACTTTTTGTCAATGCTTGAAAAAACTGTCCTCTCAGAGAGATTTAGGATCGACTCGCAAAACGTGAATGATCCAGTATACTTCCTGTTCTTTCATTTCATCAACTTTTGTTGTATTTGTCACTAAATTCCTGATCTCGTGATTAAAAAGAACTCGGTAAGTGTGTTCATCGTCACGTTTGGGACCATATGTTAAGCGCATGAGTCCCCTCTTAAATGTCCATAATCATTTTTCATACTCATCCTTCAGAGTCAAACTCTTACATGAACTCTTACATACGGCATACAAAGCACGGTAACTAGCGGCAAGACCTACCTTTATATCCGTTCCCACACAACTATCATTAATGACAAGGGACGCCAGTTATCGGAAGATTATTACACCTTCAAATATTTAGCTTTCACTAATAAAATCAATTGCGTCTTGGTTTCTAAAACACGTGATCATATATTTGGTTTTAGACTTATTAGTTTTGTGAATAACGGAAGCTGAAAATCATACACTTTTACACCGTTGCGATTGAGTTTAATTACACAGATATCATCAGCTTTGGTTGAGGTTCAATTACTGGAAAATTTAATCTTGAAAAATTGACTAGTAATAACAAAGAACTAAGTATAAATTTACCCAAAAATAACTTTAAAGGCACTGTACATCCCCTAAATGTCGATGATACACTAAACATCCTTGGAATTTCATGGAGTCTACAACTATTTTTATCTATATGGAACTTCGATAGTTTTAATTAATTCAGAGAGGTCAAATATTGATATATTTATGTTAATTGTTTCGTTTCTAACTTTGTAATTTATTGCAATTTTTTTTTAAAGTAGAAAATCGTTTTCAAGGCGTCATCGGGAAATAAAAATTAATTTTCCATTAGCAAGACGTATTAAATTGTTGATATCATCACCAATGCTGCTACTAATGTTGCATATTAATAAAATGTGTAAATCATAAAAAAATAAATTAAATTGCCGTGTCTGTAATTCAAATCAGCTATCATACATTTTTTATGTTTATAAATTTATAAATTCTTATACACGCTAAACCAGAACAACGGTAACAATAAAACGGGAGCTTAAATTGTTAACAACGCAATCAACAAAACGAATATAAAATGATTTTTCCTACACAATGAAACACCTACAACAAATTGGAAATTTTATTTTATTTTTTTTTGCCATTTTCATTTCCATTTGTGTAAGGTGATGAAATATTCAATGGGAAAACTGTACTGGAACCAAATTTTGCTGACATGATGCAAACAAATTGGATGAACAAATTTTAATATTTATATATAAATCGCGTGTCATAGCTTTAAGCTCTTATAAGATAAGAATCAACAATCGGGGTTCATCTATGTTTTCATTGTAATGTTAAAGATATCCATAGAATTTATTTCAAAAATTATTTATTTTTTTTTTGAAATTTAATTTGGTTTTTTAGACGATGGCTTACTTCTCAGTGATCTCTGAACCACCTATTTAGGATCAGCATGCAAAAAGTGCTTGTATTTCCTGGAGAGATATGAGTCTTTATATAGTATAATGGTGTTAGAATAAAGCAAATGTGAGTCCATCACACGAAAATACTATAGGGTTTTGATTGATTTAGAGTATACGGCCCAGCATTTAATAGGATATCCCGATATGGGTCGTGTCCATCGTTCAACTACTTTTACATATAAGATCAACATCTATTTTAATAAGATCAGCATCTCCATCCTGCACTCTCATCTGTAATCTGCAATGTTTCTCTGTCGAAAAAACTATTAATAGAAAAAATTCTCTAAGCTGTAGCCTAAAATAAATTGAATTGGTTTTTCCCTGAAAATTGCAAAATAATTCATGTATAGTTGAAAGTTCTAATATAATAACATAATAATAACATAATAATAATAATATAATAATATAATAATATAATAATATAATAATATAATAATATAATAATATAATAATATAATAATATAATAATATAATAATATAATAATATAATAATATAATAATATAATAATATAATAATATAATAATATAATAATATAATAATATAATAATATAATAATATAATAATATAATAATATAATAATATAATAATATAATAATATAATAATATAATAATATAATAATATAATAATATAATAATATAATAATATAATAATATAATAATATAATAATATAATAATATAATAATATAATAATATAATAATATAATAATATAATAATATAATAATATAATAATATAATAATATAATAATATAATAATATAATAATATAATAATATAATAATATAATAATATAATAATATAATAATATAATAATATAATAATATAATAATATAATAATATAATAATATAATAATATAATAATATAATAATATAATAATATAATAATATAATAATATAATAATATAATAATATAATAATATAATAATATAATAATATAATAATATAATAATATAATAATATAATAATATAATAATATAATAATATAATAATATAATAATATAATAATATAATAATATAATAATATAATAATATAATAATATAATAATATAATAATATAATAATATAATAATATAATAATATAATAATATAATAATATAATAATATAATAATATAATAATATAATAATATAATAATATAATAATATAATAATATAATAATATAATAATATAATAATATAATAATATAATAATATAATAATATAATAATATAATAATATAATAATATAATAATATAATAATATAATAATATAATAATATAATAATATAATAATATAATAATATAATAATATAATAATATAATAATATAATAATATAATAATATAATAATATAATAATATAATAATATAATAATATAATAATATAATAATATAATAATATAATAATATAATAATATAATAATATAATAATATAATAATATAATAATATAATAATATAATAATATAATAATATAATAATATAATAATATAATAATATAATAATATAATAATATAATAATATAATAATATAATAATATAATAATATAATAATATAATAATATAATAATATAATAATATAATAATATAATAATATAATAATATAATAATATAATAATATAATAATATAATAATATAATAATATAATAATATAATAATATAATAATATAATAATATAATAATATAATAATATAATAATATAATAATATAATAATATAATAATATAATAATATAATAATATAATAATATAATAATATAATAATATAATAATATAATAATATAATAATATAATAATATAATAATATAATAATATAATAATATAATAATATAATAATATAATAATATAATAATATAATAATATAATAATATAATAATATAATAATATAATAATATAATAATATAATAATATAATAATATAATAATATAATAATATAATAATATAATAATATAATAATATAATAATATAATAATATAATAATATAATAATATAATAATATAATAATATAATAATATAATAATATAATAATATAATAATATAATAATATAATAATATAATAATATAATAATATAATAATATAATAATATAATAATATAATAATATAATAATATAATAATATAATAATATAATAATATAATAATATAATAATATAATAATATAATAATATAATAATATAATAATATAATAATATAATAATATAATAATATAATAATATAATAATATAATAATATAATAATATAATAATATAATAATATAATAATATAATAATATAATAATATAATAATATAATAATATAATAATATAATAATATAATAATATAATAATATAATAATATAATAATATAATAATATAATAATATAATAATATAATAATATAATAATATAATAATATAATAATATAATAATATAATAATATAATAATATAATAATATAATAATATAATAATATAATATATAATAATATAATAATATAATAATATTATAATATAATATAATAATATAATAATATAATAATATAATAATATAATAATATAATAATATAATAATATAATAATATAATAATATAATAATATAATAATATAATAATATAATAATATAATAATATAATAATATAATAATATAATAATATAATAATATAATAATATAATAATATAATAATATAATAATATAATAATATAATAATATAATAATATAATAATATATAATAATATAATAATATAATAATATAATAATATAATAATATAATAATATAATAATATAATAATATAATAATATAATAATATAAAATATAATAATATAATAATATAATAATATATAATAATATAATAATATAATAATATAATAATATAATAATATAATAATATAATAATATAATAATATAATAATATAATAATATAATAATATAATAATATAATAATATAATAATATAATAATATAATAATATAATAATATAATAATATAATAATATAATAATATAATAATATAATAATATAATAATATAATAATATAATAATATAATAATATAATAATATAATAATATAATAATATAATAATATAATAATATAATAATATAATAATATAATAATATAATAATATAATAATATATAATATAATAATATAATAATATAATAATATATAATATAATAATATAATAATATAATAATATAATAATATAATAATATAATAATATAATAATATAATAATATAATAATATAATAATAATAATATAATAATATAATAATATAATAATATAATAATATAATAATATAATAATATAATAATATAATAATATAATAATATAATAATATAATAATATAATAATATAATATATAATATAATAATATAATAATAATAATATAATATAATAATATAATAATATAATAATATAATAATATAAATAATATAATAATATAATAATTATAATAATATAATAATATAATAATATAATATATAATAATATAATAATATAATAATATAATAATATAATAATATAATAATATAATATAATAATATAATAATATAATAATATAATAATATAATAATATAATATAAATAATATAATAATATAATAATATAATAATATAATAATATAATAATATAATAATATAATAATATAATAATATAATAATATAATAATATAATAATATAATAATATAATAATATAATAATAATAATATAATAATATAATAATATAATATATAATAATATAATAATATAATAATATAATAATATAATAATATAATAATATAATAATATAATAATATAATAATATAATAATATAATAATATAATAATATAAATAATATAATAAAATAATAATATAATAATATAATAATATAATAATATAATAATATAATAATATAATAATATAATAATATAATAATATAATAATATAATAATATAATAATAATAAATATAATAATATAATATATAATAATATAATAATATAATAATATAATAATATAATAATATAATAATATAATAATATAATAATATAATAATATAATAATATAATAATATAATAATATAATAATATAATAATATAATAATATAATAATATAATAATATAATAATATAATAATATAATAATATAATAATATAATAATATAATAATATAATAATATAATAATATAATAATATAATAATATAATAATATAATAATATAATAATATAATAATATAATAATATAATAATATAATAATATAATAATATAATATATAATAATATAATAATATAATAATATAATAATATAATAATATAATAATATAATAATATAATATATAATAATATAATAATAATAATATAATAATATAATAATATAATAATATATAATATAATAATATAATAATATAATATATATAATATAATAATATATAATATAATAATATAATAATATATAATATAATAATATAATAATATAATAATATAATAATATAATAATATAATAATATAATAATATAATAATATAATAATAT
This sequence comes from Tipula confusa, assembly GCA_963556175.1. Taxonomy (NCBI): domain Eukaryota; kingdom Metazoa; phylum Arthropoda; class Insecta; order Diptera; family Tipulidae; genus Tipula; species Tipula confusa. The sequence goes on along the minus strand of OY744476.1, from coordinate 99,852,553 downwards.
AATAATATAATAATATAATAATATAATAATATAATAATATAATAATATAATAATATAATAATATAATAAATAATAATATAATAATATAATAATATAATAATATAATAATATAATAATATAATAATATAATAATATAATAATATAATAATATAATAATATAATAATATAATAATATAATAATATAATAATATAATAATATAATAATAATAATAATAATATATAATATAATAATATAATAATATAATAATATAATAATATAATAATATAATAATATAATAATATAATAATATAATAATATAATAATATAAATAATATAATAATATAATAATATAATAATATAATAATATAATAATATAATAATATAATAATATAATAATATAATAATATAATAATATAATAATATAATAATATAATAATATAATAATATAATAATATAATAATATAATAATATAATAATATAATAATATAATATATAATAATATAATAATATAATAATATAATAATATAATATAATAATATAAATAATAATATAATAATATAATAATATAATAATATAATAATATAATAATATAATATAATAATAATAATATAATAATATAATAATATAAATATAATAATAATAATATAATAATATAATAATATAATAATATAATAATATAATAATATAATAATATAATAAATAATAATATAATAATATAATAATATAATAATATAATAATATAATAATATAATAATATAATATATAATAATATAATAATATAATAATATAATAATATAATAATATAATAATATAATAATATAATAATATAATAATATAATAATATAATAATATAATAATATAATAATATAATAATATAATAATATAATAATATAATAATATAATAATATAATAATATAATAATATAATAATATAATAATATAATAATATAATAATATAATAATATAATAATATAATATATAATAATATAATAATATAATAATATAATAATATAATAATATAATAATATAATAATATAATAATATAATAATATAATAATATAATAATATAATAATATAATAATATAATAATATAATAATATAATAATATAATAATATAATAATATAATAATATAATAATATAATAATATAATAATATAATAATATAATAATATAATAATATAATAATATAATAATATAATAATATAATAATATAATAATATAATAATATAATAATATAATAATATAATAATATAATAATATAATAATATAATAATATAATAATATAATAATATAATAATATAATAATATAATAATATAATAATATAATAATATAATAATATAATAATATAATAATATAATAATATAATAATATAATAATATAATAATATAATAATATAATAATATAATAATATAATTATATAATAATATAATAATATAATAATATAATAATATAATATATAATAATATAATAATATAATAATATAATAATATAATAATATAATAATATAATAATATAATAATATAATAATATAATAATATAATAATATAATAATATAATAATATAATAATATAATAATATAATAATATAATAATATAATAATATAATAATATAATAATATAATAATATAATAATATAATAATATAATATATAATAATATAATAATATAATAATATAATAATATAATAATATAATAATATAATAATATAATATATAATAATATAATAATATAATAATATAATAATATAATAATATAATAATATAATAATATAATAATATAATAATATAATAATATAATAATATAATAATATAATAATATAATAATATAATAATATAATAATATAATAATATAATAATATAATAATATAATAATATAATAATATAAATAATATAATAATATAATAATATAATAATATAATAATATAATAAATATAATAATATAATAATATAATAATATAATAATATAATAATATAATAATATAATAATATAATAATATAATAAATATAATAATATAATAATATAATAATATAATATAATAATATAATAATATAATAATATAATAATATAATAATCTAATAATATAATAATATAATAATATAATATATAATATAATAATATAATAATATAATAATATAATAATATAATAATATAATAATATAATAATATAATAATATAATAATATAATAATATAATAATATAATAATATAATAATATAATAATATAATAATATAATAATATAATAATATAATAATATAATAATATAATAATATAATATAATATAATAATATAATAATATAATAATATAATAATATAATAATATAATAATATAATAATATAATAATATAATAATATAATAATATAATAATATAATAATATAATAATATAATAATATAATAATATAATAATATAATAATATAATAATATAATAATATAATAATATAATAATATAATAATATATAATAATATAATAATATAATAATATAATAATATAATAATATAATAATATAATAATATAATAATATAATAATATAATAATATAATAATATAATAATATAATAATATAATAATATAATAATATAATAATATAATAATATAATAATATAATAATAATAATATAATAATATATAATATAATAATATAATATATAATAATATAATAATATAATAATATAATAATATAATAATATAATAATATAATAATATAATAATATAATAATATAATAATATAATAATATAATAATATAATAATATAATAATATAATAATATAATAATATAATAATATAATAATATAATAATATAATAATATAATAATATAATAATATAATAATATAATAATATAATAATATAATAATATAATAATATAATAATATAATAAATATAATAATATATATAATATAATAATATAATAATATAATAATATAATAATATAATAATATAATAATATAATAATATAATAATATAATAATATAATAATATAATAATATAATAATATAATAATATAATAATATAATAATAAAATAATATAATAATATAATAATTTAATAATATAATAATATAATAATATAATAATATAATAATATAATAATATAATAATATAATAATATAATAATATAATAATATAATAATATAATAATATAATAATATAATAATATAATAATATAATAATATAATAATATAATAATATAATAATATAATAATATAATAATATAATAATATAATAATATAATAATATAATAATATAATAATATAATAATATAATAATATAATAATATAATAATATAATAATATAATAATATAATAATATAATAATATATAATATAATATAATAATATAATATATAATAATATAATAATATAATAATATAATAATAATAATAATATAATAATATAATAATATAATAATATAATAATATAATAATATAATAATATAATAATATAATAATATAATAATATAATAATATAATAATATAATAATATAATAATATAATAATATAATAATATAATAATATAATAATATAATAATATAATATATAATAATATAATAATATAATAATATAATAATATAATAATATAATAATATAATAATATAATAATATAATAATATAATAATATAATAATATAATAATATAATAATATAATAATATAATAATTAATAATATAATAATATAATAATATAATAATATAAATATAATAATATAATAATATAATAATATAATAATATAATAATAATAATATAATAATATAATAATATAATAATATAATAATATAATAATATAATAATATAATAATATAATAATATAATAATATAATAATATAATAATATAATAATATAATAATATAATAATATAATAATATAATAATATTAATAATATAATAATATAATAATATAATAATATAATAATATAATATAATAATATAATAATATAATAATATAATAATATAATAATATAATAATATAATAATATAATAATATAATAATATAATAATATAATAATATAATAATATAATAATATAATAATATAATAATATAATAATATAATAATATAATAATATAATAATATAATAATATAATAATATAATAATATAATAATATAATAATATAATAATATAATAATATAATAATATAATAATATAATAATATAATAATATAATAATATAATAATATAATAATATAATAATATAATAATATAATAATATAATAATATAATAATATAATAATATAATAATAGTAATTAATATAATAATATAATAATATAATAATATTAATAATTATAATAATATATTAATATAATAATATAATAATATAATAATATAATAATATAATAATATAATAATATAATAATATAATAATATAATAATTATAATAATATATAATATAATAATATAATAAATATAATAATATAATAATATAATAATATAATAATATAATAATATAATAATATAATAATATAATAATATAATAATATAATAATAATAATAATATAATAATATAATAATATAATAATATAATAATATAATAATATAATAATATAATAATATAATAATATAATAATATAATAATATAATAATATAATAATATAATAATATAAATAATATAATAATATAATAATATAATAATATAATAATATAATAATATAATAATATAATAATATAATAATATAATAATATAATAATATAATAATATAATAATATAATAATATAATAATATATAATATAATAATATAATAATTATAATAATATATAATAATATAATAATATAATAATATAATAATATAATAATATAATAATATAATAATATAATAATATAATAATATAATAATATAATAATATAATAATATAATAATATAATAATATAATAATATAATAATATAATAATATAATAATATAATAATATAATAATATAATAATATAATAATATAATAATATTATAATATAATAATATAATAATATAATATATAATAATATAATAATATAATAATATAATAATATAATAATATAATAATATAATAATATAATAATATAATAATATAATAATATAATAATATAATAATATAATAATATAATAATATAATAATATAATAATATAATAATATAATAATATAATAATATAATAATATATAATATAATAATATAATAATATAATAATATAATAATATAATAATATAATAATATAATAATATAATAATATAATAATATAATAATAGAATAATATAATAATATAATAATATAATAATATAATATATAATAATATAATAATATAATAATATAATAATATAATAATATAATAATATAATAATATAATAATATAATAATATAATAATATAATAATATAATAATATAATAATATAATAATATAATAATATAATAATATAATAATATAATAATATAATATTATAATAATATAATAATATAATAATATAATAATATAATAATATAATAATATAATAATATAATAATATAATAAT
>OY744476.1:99766930-99846911 GCA_963556175.1 Tipula confusa | reverse complement strand
GCCGGTGGATGAGCGCTAGAAACTGGAATAGCTGGTAGAAAAGCTGACACAGCTATAGGCGATGGAATCGTACCAGCTGGTGGTATTGGTTGATCTACATGCATTGATGGGGATACAACCTTTGGATGGTTTGGTTGTTACGGTGGAGGTATTTGCGCTACTGGCGGCTGAGGTTGCAGAGTTAAGGAAATAACAACGACATGGATTGACTCAATATTTAAGATTTCACTTTGAGGTTTATTTTGTTGGTGCGGTTCAAAACCAGTTCAATCTGGTTGCCCAGGTGAAATAATTGGTGTAATCATAATCTCATCTTTAAGTTCAGTTGTTTTACTAAACACCGCTGCATTCAATAAATGCGTCCGCACCAATTATAATATCAATTTCTCTTCCTTGGTAGAAACGAGGATCTACTAAATCATATTTCTGTAGAGAGTTAACATCAACACATTTTCAAAGTCGCTGATGCTTTGCGGTGTGTTTAGGCAAAATAAAGGCTTGTATGTTGAAACACAGTTTTGGCTTGGTTTGTGGTGATATTACTAAAGATGCTAACCCATTGGTGTAACTATTTGGGGTTGTTTCAATGCCAGTTATGATAACCTTGGCATTTCTTCTTGGTAGATGTAGTCTTTGGATACAGCTCTCCTGAGCTGGGACCCTGAGTCTAGTAGTGCCCGGCATAATTAATTGTTGTTTGATGCATCGAGCACATGTACTATGGCGGTATGGTAAAAATGTGGTTCCTATTATTATATTATTATTTGAATTGCTGTTATTTACTACTAAAACTGATAGGTATGGTTGAGCATTCAGAGCGGTGAAGTTGAATTTTTCAGCTGTGGGTATATCCTATTATATCGCTCTCTGAGTTTCTTCAATGCCTCTTTGTAATTTGCATCGGTGATGTTGAAGTGTTTGAGTAATCCTGCTGCTTTTTTTAAGCTGAAACTTTCAAATATCTTGGAAAATAAGCACTCTACGAAAAAACTGTTCCAAATCAAAATTTGATCATTTCAAAGGAGACATGCATTAGTGCTAAAAATAGTACCCCCTTTTCCCTTCTTGTGTGGGGCATAGGGTAACATTGAAATTAAAATAGGAAACCCTATTTTGTATTGCAAATTCGGATTATCTGGCTAAAAATAAGTACGTAGGGAAGTTAACTTTGTTGAAAATCGGCTAACCGGAAGTGGCAGAATTTTTATTATTTTTTTGTTGTTTTTGTTTATATTTTTAATACAACTTTTTTGCAATGAACACTTTCTCATGAGTGTTGTACTTTTTGAAATATTTACAAAACTCCCAATGGATCAAAAAACTCCCAATGGATTCAGCCACTTTCGGCATAGTCTTGGAAAGAAGAGTTTAAAGAATCAAAAAGACTCATGTAAAAAATTTAAATATTAATTTTGTTCAAATATTGAATAAAGCATTTTATTAACTTAACTTAAGTTTAGAAATATAAATAAAACAATAATGGAAATATCTTCGGAGAATAAAAGGTACCGACTATAACAACATTAAGGAACTATTGCAGAGTAATATTACAAAAATGATTGATTGGTTTCGCTGCTATAAGAAAAAAATTTTGTCAGCCAAAATAGTGATGAAGACTGTGAAAATTAAGATGATCAAGACTGCAAAATGGATAAGTGTAGGTTTTGACGAAAGACAATGTTTCACTTCATCTGTTAAAAGAAGGAACTAGCTAAACAGTTTTTTATAAAGACTCTAAGAACTATAAACAAAGGCCTATAATAATTGCGTTACTTACATATACAAAAACTTTAATCAGTATACAAATAGATTCTAAAACTGACTTTTAAATTACTTTTGTAGGAAAAAAACATTTATGAACGAAAAACGAATTCACCCTACAATTTTTATGCGTATAAATTTGGAATTCCGTAAACATAAAATCACATAACCATCATACTCTTATTAAGATTTATTATTCCACAATATTCAGCCACATGTTTATTGTTCAGTAACGTGTAACAATTAATTTCAGCCAACGTATGTATATATATAGGTGCTTTTTGATGGAATAATAAACTTTCAAAATTTTCATCGCATTGTTTCATGAATAGTTTAATTTTCCTGGGTGCTTAGGCAGTTTGCTTAGGAAAATACATATTTTCCCTTTGTTCATAATATATTCACACTTCCGCCTAGTGCCATACTTTCTGCTGATAATGATGAATATATATAGTATGAGGATATAAATTAACCAAAAACCGCAATAAAAAATGTTATGTAGTATAACATAATTTTTCCAAAAAATTTAATTTATCTGAATACAAATGAAAAACCATTATATTATCTTCTTCTTCGTCTTCCTCTTTTTTCATGTTTTGTTATTTTTACTTCTTTTTCATCACCTTATTTCATCATCATTTTGTTTTGTTTTGTTATCCCAATTTCACTTGATTAATTATTTCTAACCTCCTCTCTATTGTTGCTACTCGCAAAATACAACAAAACGTACCTAAAAAAAAAAAAAGACGAGAGAAAAGCTTTTATGAAAATATATGGAAAAAAAAAGAAAAGCTGGCAAAAAAAAAAGTTATGTGCGTAAAATTTAATTATTTTTCCAGAACAACAACAACACAATTAAAAAAAAAAAAAGATGGGAAAATTATAAATTATGATTTTCTTTTGTTAGATTAATACAACAAGCAAATGAATCGTTTCCCTTTTCTTTCTAATTTTAATTTAATTTAATTTTTATTATAAATAGCTACACACACACACAAATTATTAGAATAGAAATAACGAGAATATTATAAATTTATTTTCATATTTTGATTTTATTATCATATTTTAGTTTTAATTAACTTACCTGGCTGAATTTTTTGGTTTCGATTAAAAGTGGTGACATTGAGATTTTACATTATTTTGAATCATAGCATTGTTGCGTATAACACCAAATTCTCTTTGACGACTTTTATTCTATAATAGATCTAATAATAATAATCAGTTTTTCCATTGACAAATGCTGATCCGTACCGATTCAACAATCCGGCTCTAACGGTTTTGGTTCGGAGTTAGCTCTTTAGATGTATTGATCTAGACAACCTGAAAAAGACAAAATGTTCTCTCTCCCGGAAATTCATTGTCGCCGACGGATGGCTTCTTTGCCTGCTATTCAGTAACTCCCTTCTCAGAGATATTTTCATTATCCATTCACCTCATTTATGATATTAGCGGCAAGAAGTGTTTTTATATTTCCTACCACGCAGTTCTGATGGTATCGCAAGCTCGTCACTTCTTCAAATTATTGATTACCACTACTAAAATCAACTGAGTCTTAGTCTCTAAAACCTGTGATCTTATATTTGATGTTGGACTCATTGATTTTGAGATTTTGAGTACAATCACACAAATATCATATGCATATGCCAGATAAAAGATAAATTAATTCATAAGATTAAGGAGTATCAAGGACAAAGCATTACATTGTAATACACCAGAGATAACTGCAAAACTAACGATAGCTTTTTCTCAACTTTAACACATTTTTCAGGTACTACCAGACATCGCAAGGCAAACAATAAGCTATTCCGATGGATTGAGTCATAGGCTTGTTGGAAATCTAAAAACACCTGATAAAAGTCACTGGGTTTTTCATAATATTTAGAAAGAATCACCCTCAACCACAATTGGTAATCAGTGACTGGCCGATTCCGACGAAATCCTCCTTGACAGTATTGCACATAGGATTAACATTTTAATTATAACACAAAAACATCCAATGAAACAAATATAAAACCAGTCATTGAAGACATAAATGCAGAACGATTCGATTCCTTGAGGTAGTTAAATGACAATAAAACACTAAAACAATAAATAAACTGTTTTACAGTTGAGAAGGAAAGCTAGAAGCAAAGCTACTGGATTATTAACGCACTTTAGTATTACCGATGCCAACATCGAGGCCTTGAGAAAGTTACGAGAACGTTATGACCTCACGAAACACACAATACATTCATTCATAAAAAATTGCATGCACCAATCATAATTAACAGAAAATACCGACTAGTATACAAATGGACGTCAGTTGCTAGATACATCAGATAGAATCGTCAATAGACTGAAGTGTTATAGGTGACGAATCAGGAACTGATCCTTATCAGGCAAAATTTAGGTATATACTTTGAAAATCTGTAGGATCTATTAATCAACCCAATAAAAGCACAACTGATGCTTCTTACGCTACCACCAATCAACCAAACTACCCTCTACTACCCACAGCGTTAGTCAACATGTGCGAGTTATTAAGTTCTGGCTCACAGATTTTATTTATTTCAGAAAGATGTGCACAAAGGCTGCGGTTGCAAAGAACCAAAGCAAAGACTGCCATATCAGGCATATGAGCATTACAGAGGGTCTGATATCATTGATGCTAACACCATGGAGTAAAAAATGACGGACTACCTCTAAATTGAGGCCTTAGTTTTCCTAAAACTAAATATAAGGCAACCATCAATTGCTGAAGTGATTGACAATTACTACTTCAAGCAATTTCATTTGGCTGACCCATATTTCTACAAGGGTGCAGAGATCAATGTAATAATAGGAACTGATACATTCTTCCATGGTTCTTCCAGGAGATAACACAGGCAACTTATTGCGAAAACTCTGGGAAATCGTACGTTCAAGCTGTCTCCCTTAAAACTATAAATTTCTTTTCTCAATGCATTTCAAAGATTACACTCCATTGAGAGAAAGTTTTGCAATTATTACGGAGTCATGAAGAGTGCCAATAGCACGATCAAATTATGAGTGGTGTTCTACGGGTCTCCACTTCACCCGCTGTAAACCACATAAATAAAAGTATATACGTTGATAACTTAATGGCAGGAGCTGACAGAGTCAACGGCGCGATAAAGCTAAAAGACGTGGTTAACGTAATTCTGTCTCACTGCGGGTTTCAACTTAGAAAATGGCTATCAAATGAAAACTAAATATTGAAGAATATCTCTCAAACCAGCCAAAATACAGATGTCTTAGAGATAAAAGAATTAAATTCTACTGAGATTCTCGGGCTTTATTGGTATCTGCAATCAAATACTGTTTGTAATTTAAGGCCAACTTAAATGATCAGCAGACGTAAACCAAGCCATGAATTCTATTAAAGCCTAGTCGCTTATTTGACCCGCTAGGCTGGCTTGCACCTATAATCATTAAAATAAAAATATTCTTTAATCATTATGGAATTAAAACTTAGAGTGGGACGAACGAATACCAAATGATCTAGCAACTGATTGGTTAAAAATACGAGAAACCTTGCCCAAAATTAATCGTATTGAATTGGAAAGGTATATCTCAACACATTCAAAAACAAAGATAGATTTGCGCGGCTTCTCAGATGCTTCTAAGTAGCTTACTTAGTATTTGTCTATGATAAAATAATAGATCCAAATGGACCATATATTACTAAACTATTAACTGCTTGAAGCATAAATCAATTCCACGGTTAGAGTTGTGTGGCGCGCTACTATTGAGCAAATTACTTGCTACAGAAAACCAATCTCTAAATATCGAAATTACAGACAACACTGCTTGGAGAGACTCTACCATAGTTTTGGACTTGATTTCAGACATAACCTCCAAATAGAATACATTTTTAGGTAACAAAACTAGATAAATTCTGAAAATTATGAATAGATCGTAATGGAATGGATGAGGTCTCTTACGAGTCGATGGCAGAATAAAAAATGCTGTAACACCCAACAACATCAAACACCTGATAATACCATATACCATCAAAGGATACACTAACTAGGGCTATTGTGAGAGAGTACCACCTAAAATATCCCCATGTTGGACAGACGTCACAAGTATTGGATATACTTTACGTCACAAGTATTGGATATTGGGAATTAGAAATCTAGCTTGCCAAACTGTCCACAATTGCATAAAATGCATAAAAAATGGCAAAGTCGATCAAGTCATGTGACCTTCCTGATACATGGGTGGAGCTAGCCAGACTATTCCATAAAGTTGTAGTAGACTATATATGCAGGTCCATTTCAATTATATTTAGTCATGGGACGAGGAAAAAAGACTCACAAGGATTACATAAGCAACTTTGTATATCTACAACCAATACTTTGTAACTAATGCTGCATATATAGAACTGGTTTCTAGCCCTTAGGGAAATATGCTCCAAAATAAACAGCGAAAATGTGACAAACTTCATTGGAGCGCGCAACTATTTATGCCAACTTTTTTATTTTCTTTGATTTCTTATTAGCAGATCAAATAACATTTAAGTTTATTCTACCTAGTTCACCACATTTTAGCAACCTGTGGAAAGCTTCAGTCAAAAGTGTCAAATACCATATCAAAAAAGTGACCAATAGCCACACACTTACGGTAAAAGAAATATCAACGTTACTCATTAAAATAGATGCAATGATAATTTCGAGACCAATTTGTATTTTATCAAATGATGATCTGAATTATTTAAGACCAGTTCGTTTTTTTATTGGTATGCAAACTACACAACATCCCAGCGAAAACGTAACAGATTTTAAAATGTCAAACTAGAGTGGCATGGGCATCATGCCGATTGATTCCATAATGCTATTGCCATGTGATGTTGAGTTTTATCATCTCCGTTTATCAGACTTTCACTGTGAAAATGTAACTTGGATAACTACATACCATCCTTTAGGATTAGCTTGTAGTCAATTTGACTTTGGAACATCTAAAACAAATTATTTTAAGAACACAGAATATGCTAGATACAACGACATAGTGTGTGATCGCAAAGTACATAATTCTTTCCTTATTATCGGTGCGTAGTTTGTGTCAGGAATTCAATCTTTCTACCTCTAGCGTTAAAGTTATCAATTACTTTTCTGATGTCGTGCTCTAATGTGGATCCCACTAGATGATCCAAATTGAGGAAAAATTTATCTTTAACTTTGAGTTAGTTTATTTCTGTGGGATCATAACCACGAAACAGTATGACCTTGGTGCATATATTCTCCACTTTTTGGCAATCGAGTTGCCTGGAAAACACCCAGTACTAAGTAATAATCCTTCAAAGATAGATTTGTGCTATCAAACGGGCTTGGTTCTCTCAGCGACCACCTGTTTCATGAGCCTATCTTTAATCGCTATTTTTAGGATGTCATTATCTTGTAAACTATTCTATACATCCAGCAGAAAGAGCTATGGATAGAGCAACTATCTTAATCAGAGAAAACATCAAACACTTCGAAGATGTTAAACTCGAAATAGAGTCAGTGAAAATTGTATCACTTAGCGTTCAGTTAAATAATTACAAGACGCTGTGGGTTGCTTATATATATTGTCCACCAAGGTATCAACTTAAAAAGGATGATTACCTCTTAATGTTCAAAATGATGGGCTCAAATTTTATCACAGGAAGAGACTTCAATGCCAAACATACGCATTGAGGTTCAAGACTAATATCATCTAAAGGTAGAGAACTTTTGGAAGCTATTTATTAAATGATATGTGGGTTTTATTCAAGTGGTATTTCTACTTATCGGCCAATGGACACAAACAAATTACCAGACGTGATAAAATACCAGACAAAATACCAGGCTTCTTCAAAGCTAAAGGTATTTCAGAGAATTATATTCATATTGAAAATAATGAAGGTTTATCTTCGGATTATCCTCCAATTTTATTTACGATCAGTGAAACAATAATTGAAAAAGAAAAGCCACTAAGGTTGATAAGCTGAAAGACCAATTGGGAAACCTTCGCACTGTTAATTGAGGAAAGTAATATTCAGATCACACCATGGAAAAGCACTCTTCCTGCCAAAAATAAACCTCACAAAAATGAAACATATACTCAGGAAATAAGAAACTTGGTCAGAGAAAAGCAGAATGCTCGCAAAATTTGGAATAGAAATTGAGCACCAGAGAGCAAAACAATTTCCAATCAACTCAAAAACCAACTGCAGAAGTTAATACCAGAAACCAACGCGGTAAGCTCCAACAAATATTTAATAAATCTGTCTGGCCAAAAAGAAAGTGATTATTCTTTATGGAAAGCTACAAAAGGACTAAAAAAACCAAAAGCGCAGATGCCACCTACCAAAAAAGCAGGTGGTACTTGAGCCAAAAGCCCCAAAGATAAAGCTGATCTTTTCGCTCCGATGAATATCTAAAAGAAACGTTTAAACCTTTGACTAGACAAACAGCAGATGAAAATACCGTTCTAATGCAAAAAGAAGACGAGTTAGGCATACGACCAGTTACAATGAAAGAAATCAAAAATAAAATCAAACATAACCTAAATGCAAAAAAGCTCCTGGATACGATCTTATTACAGGAAAAGTTTTTAAAAAGTTACCAGAAAAATGTCTTAAAAGTTGCTACACATAATCAACGCAGCATTTAGAATGAAATATGTTCCTCAATAGTGGCAAATAGCAGAATCTATTATGATACCCAAGCCTAATAAGCCACCTAATGAGAAAACGTCTTACAGACCTACATCTTTATTACCATCATTGTCCAAGCTGTTTGAAAAATTACTCCTCAAAAGAATGAGACCTCTGATTGAAGAAAGACACTTGTTACCATCTCACAAACTTGGTTTCCGAGAGAAACACCCCACTATAGAGCAGGTAGGTACTCTAACGAGACTAACGTGTAGAGACACTAACGTGATTGAGAAGACGCTTTAAAACAAAAAGTTATGTTCTGAAGTTTTAATTGATGTTGCCCAGGCATTTGATCGAGTCTGGCATCGAGGACTGGAATATAAATTACATCGCGACCTCCATAAGCAATTCTATGAGATATTAAAATCACACAATACAGGGAGATATTTCAGAGTGAAATATGAAGGAGAGTTCTCATCACTCAAGAGAACTGAAGCAGAAGTACCACAAGAGAGCGTGCTGAGACCATTATTGTATTTACTTTATACGAATAACATATCTTTTACTGGAGAAACAGATATTACAACCTTTGCAGATGATACAGTAATTTTGGCGGTTGAAAGGACAATCGAAGAGACAACCAGCAAATTACAGCACACTGTAAATGACATTGTCCACTGGACAAACCAATGGAGAATACAATTGAATGAGCTAAAATCAGTTCACACAACCTTCACCTATCTAAAAACAGATCACCTACCTATTTACATAAATAGGCAGAAAATACCACATGCGAACACGGCAAAATACCTGGGTATGACGCTTGACGCCAAGTTAAAATGGAATGAGCATGTCAAGAAAAAAAGGCAATAACTGGATATAAAGTTCAGAAAAAATGTACTGGTTCATTGGAAGAAACAGTGAGCTTGCAATTCACAATTATTTGCTTTTATACAGACAAATACTGAAGCCTGTGAGGATCTATGGCATCCAGCTTTAGGAATGCACAAAAAAAAACTAACGTTAAGATTATACAAACATTCCATAACAAAGTACTACGATGTATTTTCAATGCACCTTGGTCTATAAGAAAAGATAATATACATAAAGATCTAAAGATGGAAACCGTCAACGAAGAAATCACAAAAATGCCAAAAAATATATCCACCCTTTACAACTCTATGAAAACACGGATATTCAACATATTGTCAACGATGTCGACAGCGTAAATACAAGACGGCTAAAAAGAACGAATCCGCTTAATTTATTTCCTCAGGACTGAAAGTTGCTGATGTAACCAGAAGAACTGAGCCCAATGGGAGTAACTACTGTGTTATTGCCCTATTAAAGCCAATTGTCCACTATAGAGTTTTTTCGGTAGAGCGTAGAGTGTAGAGTGTAGAGTCTCTACAAACAGTGTGTACACTATAGAGCGTCTCTACGACTCTACCGCTTTTGCGTAGAGTAGCCTTATAGAAATTTTAAGTAGAGCTCTACTATGCGCTCTACAGACTGTGTACACTGTAGACCTGTTTTTATCTACGGTAGAGCGCTCGGCTACTACTATATTTTATTTTCGATTAATAACATTTTATTTTCAGCCATTTTATTTATAGTTTTTCGTTCGTGCGTACACTAGTTACAAAAAAAAATCAATTTAAAATGAGTTTTCGCCAAAATAAGCTGATAGTACCGTTATTTTTTAACTTTGAAGAAGAAATCAAGAAAAGAAGAGTTGGGAGCGCGAGTGGATTGCGAAAAGGAAGCAAAATGTCGGATTTTATCGTGGACCAATGAATAAAATTAAGGTAAACGTTACAAACGCCTCAAAAGAAAAATACGCACTCACGAAAATCTATTCCAGCCGGAGAAGTATAGGTTAGGTATATATGCAGTGGTGATATTCAACCGGTACAGTCCGGTACGACGGAACTGGTTGTTAAAGTTTTTAAAGATCGCCGTACCGGTTGTTAAAGGCATTATTAAATATTGAATTTTAATATTATCTACAGCGGGTTAAATATGTTTGAGCTCCGACTCGACTACAATTCGGCTTTTCAAATAAACACATGACAAAAATTGAAACTAATGCACGAAATATATAAAAGTATTTTTTATCTGTCATCTCGTTTTATCCGTGTTGAATCGGCCATTACAAATTACGAGTTAACTATCATACAAAACGGTTTGTATAACATTTTTCAAAATAAACTAGTATTTTGAATGTAACTGCTGCTAATTCCGCTGAAGCTGATCGAGGTTTTAGTGCAATGAACATTAGATGATAAAATTCATTTAATGACAATTAACTTAATAAGAAAAAATGTGGAAGGAATTGACACTATTCCTTACGTTAAATTCTGGTTAAAATAAGGACATCACTTGGCAACTGATACACGTGTAAAAAAACAAGTACTCACTGTATCTTACCAAAACCAATGTTATCTTTGAAAATTGTTGGAGAAATTATCGTTATTTTTTTGAGCGTACCGGTTGTCAAAAAATTAGAATATCACGCCTGGGTATAGGTATAGGTATAAGGTATAGGTGTGTTTTCAATAAATTCAATTGGTGCCCAACAGCAAATAGAAATGTCATTAAATATTTAATTGTCAATGCACACAAGCGTTCGAAAGAAATTACCAATTCAATTTTAAATTATGTGGACCTACATTTGCTTTCTCTAGAGCAAAAAACTTTATCAAACATGCTAGATAGAGTGTAGAGCTAATGTAGAGCTCTACAAAACCTAAAACAATAGTGTGTACACTGTAGAGTTTTTTACGCAATAGAACTCTCACGTAGAGTGCGTGTAGAGCTCTACTGTAGAGCTCTATAGGGTGCATACACTACTCTACGCGAGAGTTTTCTCTAGCTCTACGTAAAAAACTCTATAGTGGATACGCGGCTTTAGTGGTAATAAAAATTAAAAAATTTTAAAAAATTCTATTGTAAAAATGCTTTACTTAAATGTTTAATTGCCCCTCAAAGAGCACTACAGGGATAAAGGTTTTAAAATTCTCTAAATAAACTACAGTTATATAATTTATTAGTCAAAGATTAAACAGACAACAATCATACATTTTACCACGTTAACAAATTTACAAAGAAATTTACACGCCATCAGATACTCACAGAGCTGTTAAATAAAAAAAATCTCTTAAGATAACACATTTCTCTTATGTGCGATTCTACAGTACGTTGTAAATACACCCTTTATAAACTATATTGATCAACGTGTGATATAGAAACCACATCTACGTTACTTGTATAGTCACTTGTCTCACTAGCCTTCAACTTATCACTTTTAAAATATGTTTTCAATTTTTAAATGATCAAACCATCATTAATATTTACAATAGGACAATGACTGAAGACAATTTTCGAATAAAATCGTTCACAAATGAAATAAGCACAATTTAAATCTCGGCTTTAAGGTTCCAAATCTTTCAAAATTTTATTTTGATTCGAATGGTTAAATATGATACCGCACTTGATTTCACACCATAAAAAAGCTTCGGTATGCTATAAAAAAAGCTCTTGTAATAAAAAAAACATTTGAAAAAATATTAGAATCTTTTTTGGTTTTTGTGTTTTTCTTATGCTTAGAAAACATGTTTTCTTGTCGATTTCCCAACGAAAAATATCCATAGCCAAAAAGCTATAAACAAATTAGCAAAACATAAGTTTTATCCATTTTATGTACAAAAAAAGATTTTTTTTATTAGGTTTTGCGGTTATACATATTTATCATGCTTATAGCATACAATTTTAACAACATAAAACAAAAAAAAAATGGAAATCTGAAGGAAAAATCAAAATCATAAAAATGAGAGAAACGCAACAACATGGAAAGTGTTTTTCCGATTCTATTTTACAATATTTATACTCACACAAACACACATAGTACGGGAAACATTTTAATAATCTTTTCAAGTAATATTATTGGATTTTTATTCATTTTCTTGAAATGATGGAGATAACACGGGAAATTTAATGGTTCTGCTTTACGAAGTTAACTGTATGAGTGTATTATGAAATAGAGTTGTTTGTTATTTATGTAATTTGTTGTACCATCTCGAACGGATTCGGATGATAAAGTTATTTTAATCTAAGTATATTAATGGGTTGAGACCAATATCTATAAATAATCCCAAACCTTAATCCCAAGAAAAGTGATAGCTTGGTAGAATCAATTGTCTAATACTGTTATGTTTGATAGTCAGCTCACGAAAATGTCCAAGGCAGCACTCCAGAACTAAACTTTATTTGCGAAACATGTATAAAAATCATTATTTCAACGACTTAAAGCAAACGAAGATATGAAATGTTAACTTGCAGAAAAGTGGTCTACAAATATTTTTTAGCTTATAAGAAATATTAATAATTAATGTCCTATTTTTAGAGGGTATAATTTTAAAATGTATTAAAGAAATTTGTAATTGTCTTGAAAATCTTTACTGTCGCAACTTTAATAACAATTGGTTGTAAAACTAAGCAAATAAAACCACAATAATTACTGAAGACGATCATTTTGAGCATAAAGTAGTTTTACCAAACATAAAGTATTTCAGCAACAAGGCGTCAATTTACAACTGTGATGGGAAAAAATACGGAGAAACGAAACAAAACTATGTATTATACACATATATATATATATATATATATATATATATATATATATATATATATATATATATATATATATATATATATATATATATATATATATATATATATATATATATATATATATATATATATATATATATATATATATATATATATATATATATATATATATATATATATATATATATATCTGCTCTATATTTATAAGAGCAGATATTATTAAGAGCAGAGTTTCCGGTGTTGTGTTTTCCAGATAAGATCATGAAGAACATATACATGATCAAGTTCAATATGTAAATTAAAATCTGATATTTCATAAAACATATACATGATCAAGTTCAATATATAAATTAAATTCAAGTTCATCAAAATATTATGTCGGTCAATTAAGTAAATATTATGTCGATAATATATCTAGAACATAATGCAATCTAAATTAGCGTAAATATTTGAAACGTACACTTAAATGTTATGAAATATCAAACCCAAATATTTATGAAATTCGGAACATAGCATAAATAACAAAAGTAAATTATGAAATATGAACTACAAAAGAAATAATATTGGAAACACAACAAAAACAATTGGGAAACAACTAAAAAGTTATGATCAACAAAAATTGTAAAAAATAAACAGGGTGACAAAAATGTGACGTAACGTTTCCGTATTTTTTGTTGCGATGTTTATTTTCCGGAATTATCTTCCGTATATTTTTTATGATGTTTATGACTTTTTTAGATGTTTATATTTTTTTTAATTTCATTTCGTAGGTTTGATTTCCTAGTTTAATTTATATATAATGTATAGTTTTAAGATCAAGAAAAGTAGTGTAAATAGAGTAAATGGAGTTTACAACCAATAAAGAAGATCAGGAAAAAATTCATATATTGCCTACATCATTCATCTTGTGGAATAAAAAGCAGAAATTGGTAAGTATATCCTAACATATAGAATTGCGTGAATGACTAAATCCGTCTGATTATCCGAACTAACAAATCCGTCTAAATTATTCGTATCTATCTGTATCCCCGCGTAAACAGATAGCTGGAACGAATCTGGGCTTATGCTCATGTTCCAGAAGTGTACGAATAATTCCGAGACATTAGCTCAAATAACATCACAATACATTTTATAAAACATTAACATTACTTATAAAACATTTATACTTTAACTCTTACTTATAAAACATTGGCGCTGCCGAAACTTCTATGTTACTGCGAATTCTGTATTTGCCGTAGTATAGAAACCGTCCTGTTGCGATTAGATATTAAGCCGCAAGTAAAAATCCAATCTGAGTTAAAGGTATCTGAGATATAACCAAATTTACTAGTTCACATGAACAGTCCTATATCGAAAAGTATCACAAATTCTCTAAACATTTTAACGCGTCAAGCCGCTAGAAAACAGTCATCTGTTAAATATTCATCGAACCAACCCACATCCAGTGGAAGAAATAGCCCGAACTTAGAAAGTCCACCAATAAAAATCCAATCACCTTTAGTATCTCTAGAAACAGACAAAATAGCCATGAATCAAAAAGAACTGCAACAAAATATAATAAGTTTTGTACCAGAGTTCAGTGGTGAGGACACACCACAACGGCCAAATGAGCTCACTAGGTTCATTGGTACCTCTGACAGTATTTATGATAGTTTGGTTGATGAGGCAGACAAGGCTTTGTTCTCAAAATTAATTAAGTTCAGACTAACAGGTGATGCTTACATCAGAATTAGTCATAGGAATATTAATGATTATGAGACATTAAAAGAGGTTTTACATAATATGTATATTAAAACCGAATCTCTTAGTCAACTTGAAGGGAGATTTACAAATACAACACAATCTTATGGTGAAACAGTTAGAAACTATGGATATAGGTTAATAGAGGCAATGGAGAGGTACAAAACAGGATATAAAGCAAAGTATGGTATACGTAACTTAGATGATTCATATAAAAAACATTTGAACAATACAGCCATACACACATTTAAAAGAGGACTAAATAATACGATATTAAAAGAGAAAATAGCAACTTCCACAGCTACGACTATAGATGATCTTATTAAAGAAACAGAAAACATCGATAGGATGTTGGAAATCACAAACGGTACAAATCCTACAATAATAACACCTCACATAACACAGTTCCCAACTCTAAACACTCAAATCCAACAAAGAAGTCCGGTTATAACATGTAATTACTGTCAACGACCAAATCATACGTACAATATGTGTCGTACCAGAATGAATGATGAAAACCGTAGACCAAATACCTATAGACAACCTAACATCCTACCACCTAGACAAAATTTCCAACAGCCAACACAATTTAACCCACCATTCCAAAACAAATACATGCCACAACGGTCAAATTTCCATAATAACAGACCCGCACAACATTCACAAATAAACACATATCCTCATAATCAACAAACAAATATACACATTCCACAAACCCGAGGATTTTACCAACCAAAACATTGTACGCACTGTAAAACCACAACTGGTCACACGTACGAAGAATGTAGGAATAAATTTCTCACACCAAGAAATCCAACAAATAGTACGCAAGCTCAACAAGGTTCCCCAACAAGAGATTTAGAAGACAGACTAAGTAGAATGCAAATCAGATACACGACTAACCACCACATAGATCCCAATATCCAGAACTTAAATTTACTTCATCCATCGGAAAACTCCAGAGGATCCAGCACGCATTAGGAGAGGAATCGATGCCGGATCCGAATAACTCACAATATTATCACTTGTTACAAGAAAATCATACAAATGGACAATCTTTAGAAACACAAAACAATTATACTCTCCAAATGGGTGACATTCCAGAAATGTACCTACAAACACAAATTACCGCTGTACGCCCAGCTATATCAAAGGCAGAGAACATAGAAACAAAACCAGCTGCCAGACCAGCTCAACAAACAAAAATTATTGCTGCCAGACCACCTCAACAAACAGAAATTATCGCTGCCAGACCAGCTCAACAAACAAAAATTATCGCTGCCAGACCAGCTCAACAAACAGAAATTATCGCTGCCAGACCAGCTCAACAAACAAAAATTAACGCTGCCAGACCAGCTCAACAAACAAAAAATATCGCTGCCAGACCAGCTCAACAAACAAAAATTATAGCTGCCAGACCAGCTCATCAAACAGAAAATACCGCTGCCAGACCAGCTCAACAAACAAAAATTAACGCTGCCAGACCAGCTCAACAAACAAAAATTAACGCTGCTAGACCAGCTCAACAAGCAAAAATTAACGCTGCCAGACCAGCTCAACAAACAGAAACTAAAACAGCTGCCAGACCAGCTCAACTTATTGTCAAAGCAAACAAAGAAGAAGCATTTACTCAAGAAACATTTAGTTATAATTTTAAACAACTCTTAAATAGCATTACTATCCTGGCATACATGTTTATTATCAGTTTACTAGTACAAATTTTTAAATGTGTCCAGACAGTCACAGAATTTCGCAAGTATCTGAATAATGTAATCAGACCAAGATTAGTAAACAAGATTCAACAGAGTTTGAACAGCTATCGAGAGAAAATGAATAACTTACTTGAAACTGCAATATCTAAATATGAAAGAAATCAGAAAGATGAACCTCCAGACGTAAACAACAGAGAATCATTAATAACATTATTCCAAAACCCCAATCTTAAACTTGATGAAGAACCTCTTCAGTTACCAAAAGAAATTAATTTATTGACAGATTTTAAAATAAACAGAGACACGATAACACCAACAGTAGGTGATAACAAACCTGTACTACTCATAGACTCAGGTGCAGACGTATCATTGATCAAAATGAAAAATATTAACACTAATGACATAAACAAGGATGAAACTTCAGAACTAACAGGCATAGGAGACGGAACAGTAAAAACTTTAGGAACAGTAAACCTACAGCTCAAATTTAACACAGAACTTCAAATAGTACATAAATTCTATGTAGTAAACGATAAATTCCAAATAGATGAAGACGGAATATTAGGTCGAGATTTCTTCGACAAACACAAAATAGATATTCTATACAGTATAGGAAAAATCAAGATTAAAAACCATTTAGTTGACTTTTCTAACCACATTGTAAACAGAATTATTTTACCTCCTAGATGTGAAACTTTAGTCGAAATCCAAACTCCGACAAATGATCAATATATAAGTAACGCAGTCGAAATCATTCTTGGAGTACACACTCCACATACATTAATCCAACCTGTAAATTGTAAAGCTAAAATCTTAATAGCAAACACGCGAAACGATTACACTGAAATCGTCAATTTCAACCCAATCTTAGAAAAATTCGATTGTTCAGAACATAACACAATTATCCATGCAAATAACCAAAATAGAATTGAACGAATTACAGAAATATTAACTGAAAACTTGGACTCATCAAACAATGCTGAAGAAAACATGTCTGTAATTGAATTATGCATGCAGTACGACGATATATTCTATCTCGAGGGAGATATGTTGACTAGTATCGAAGGAATACAGCATGATATCAACCTATATACAGATTCAAAGCCCGTTCATGTACAACGTTATAGACTTCCTCAAACACATAGAGATGAGATCAATAAGCAAGTAAAAGAAATGCTTGTTGAAAACAAAATAAGACCAAGCATTAGCCCTTATAACAGCCCTTTGTTGGCAGTACCAAAAAAGCCCGGAAAAGACGGAGTTCCAAAATGGAGAGTCGTAGTAGATTTCCGTAAATTGAATGAGATTACAATCGGTGACTCATTCCCTCTTCCCAATATTAATGATATACTTGACCAACTTGGTCACGCACAATATTTCTCTACTCTAGACATGGCGAGTGGATACCATCAGATTGAAATGAATCCAAAAGATTCCCACAAGACCGCATTCAGCACGGATTATGGCCATTTTGAGTTTACAAGGATGCCCTTTGGACTAAAAAACTCACAAGCTACATTTCAAAGAGCGATGAATCATATCCTTAGAGGTTTTCAAGGACTGAAAGGATTTATTTATCTCGATGATGTAATAATCTATGGTAAAAACTTATCTGACCATAACAATAAATTAAAAGAAGTATTCAGTATCTGTCGACAAAATAATCTTAAACTTCAAGCTACTAAATGTCAATTTCTCAAAAAAGAAATCACTTTCTTAGGACATATAATCACACCAGAAGGTATCAAACCAAACCCGACTACAGTACAGGCTGTAAAGAACTTCCCTCAACCCAGAAATGTAAGAGAAACCCAATCGTTTTTAGGTCTTGCAAATTACTACAGACGTTTCATCCCCAGATTTTCTGAAATTGCAGAACCATTATCCAAACTAACTAGGAAAAAAGTTCCTTTCGTTTTCACACAAGAATGCGAACAAGCATTTGAAAACCTTAAACAATGTTTAGTAAAAACAACAATATTAAAATACCCCGACTTAAACCGACCGTTTATCCTAACAACAGATGCAAGCGATTACAGCTTAGGTGCTGTCTTATCCCAAATACACCCTTCAGGAGAATTTCCATTAGCTTACGCTAGTCGAGCACTAGGTAAGTCTGAGCGAAATTACTCCACCATCGAAAAAGAAATGCTAGCCATATACTGGGCAGTAAATAATTTCCGACCATACCTATACGGTAAAAAATTCACTATTGTTACAGATCATAAACCCCTAGCAGGCAATCTCACAAAAAATCCCAACAGAATACTAAAATGGCATCTAAAATTATCAGAATACAACTATGAGACACAACATAAAGCAGGAAAACTTAACGTAAACGCAGACGCACTTAGTAGAATTAAGTACGAACAAGTACTTGTTACAACAAGAGCACAAAACAAAGCAAACAGTTCCCAAACACAAAATGTTACATCTCCTAGATCAAATTTACAAAGAAAGAAGAACAATTCATCCACCGAGCAATTGGCGCAGTGGTTAAAGCTGCGGTGTTTGGGACGGGAGGTACCGGGTTCGAATCCCAATGGGGGAGGGTTGCAAAAGGGATTTTTCATCACTTGATTACGATCGGTGATGACGATGAACACAACTATGACCCCCCGTTGGAGTGCAGAGTCTATGGGCCGAACCATCGTCCATGTTAGTACAGGCTGGCTTGGAGCAATGCATTGCGCAGATGGGATATTCAACAATCGCGAACCTGTATTCGTGCGTCCTCGATTTGGCCCTCGTTGGCGTAAAGTAAGGACGTTAAAATAACCGCGAAAGAGTTGGGTGAGCTTCGGCCCCAGAAAAAGATTGTAGGGATTAAAAATTAAAAAAAAAAAAAAAAACAATTCATCCAACAATCAAAATCATACACAAACACAGAACATTATATCTCCTACTACCAATACTGAAACTCAAGCTAAATGTACAATGAATCCTCTTAATGAATTAACTAACACAAACACAAAAACTCAAAACATTACGTCAGTTCTAGACCCGAAAAGAAGATTGGAAATACTGAACGAATACCATAATCTACCATTAGGTGGGCATGCCGGTACATGGCGCACCTACAAAAGAATTAGAATGTTATATCAATGGTCGAATATGCTAACCGATATCAATAGATTTATAAGTAAATGTCATCTCTGTAAACAAAACAAGAACCACAGGAAAACAAAAGTACCTTTACAGATCACCTCAACTTCGGAATATCCATTCCAACGAGTAGCTTTCGACATAGTAGGACCACTTCCCATGACGGAAAATAAAAACAATTACATATTGACATTCCAAGACGATTTAACAAAATACTCAGGCGCAATTCCAATACCAGACCAAACCTCACAAACAGTCGCCAAAAACTTCTGCGAACATTATATTACAAAATACGGAATCCCTGAAAAAATCCTTACAGACCAAGGAAGTAATTTTATGAGCAAATCCTTCAATGAATTATTGAAGTTACTAAAACTTAATCATCTCACTACAACTGCATATCATCCAGAGACCAACGGTGCTCTGGAGAAATCGCACAATACATTGAAAGAATATTTAAGGTCTTTCACAGACATTGACCGTCATAACTGGGACGAAATGTGCCATTACGCAATGTTTGTCTATAATACTACACCTCATTGCTCAACAAACTTCACACCTTACGAATTGGTATACGGACGACAAGCTCTAATACCCAGCGCTATCAAGAAAGATCCTGAACCTACTTACAATTATGATGACTATGTCAGCGAATTAAAATCACGACTAAGACTAGCTCATGCCGTAGCAAGACAGAATCTAATAAAGAAGAAGCAAGCAACTAAAATACAGTACGATAAGCGAACGGACAACATACAATTGCAACCAAATGATCTAGTATGGTTAAGAAACGACATGCGACGAAACAAACAAGATCCACTATGGACTGGACCATACAGAGTAACAGAAATCAATTCCCCGACCAACTCTACGATCGATTGTAAAAGAAGAAGAATTAGAGTACACAATAACAGATTGTATAAACATACCGAATAAATCTAATAATTGTTAAACATTACAGATACAACACTCTAACAAACCTAATCATCCTAACAATGCAACCCATCCAGTAATCCAAACAAAATTGTATATTTTTTTTTTAGAGACGAAATTACCTCAAACTTTTTGCTTCTCAAATCATGAGGAGTAACAAGAAATTAAACACAAAAGTTAAATTATCAAATCCATATTCTACTCATCCTAATCCTATAATTCCAAATATTTCCAACAAACCTTAAAAAATTGCAGCTAAATATTAAAATGGCTTTTTCTTTCATAAATTCATGGAAAAACAAGTCATCGGGTCAATAGAATAGTAAAATTGTTAATAACGTCTAAAGTTAAAAATTGATCATTGCACAAAAACAAATTATAAATAAAATCATATTTCAAAGACAAAATAAAAGAATCTTTATATATACATAGATAAGTAATCTTAAGAGTAAATATTAACGTAATCACAATTTGTTTTAACTATGCATGACATTTCAATTAAGTCATAGTAAAAATTTTTTTTTACGCAAACGGTAATGCGATTCCAAATTGTAATTATGATAATATAATTAATGAAATAGATTATAAGTTAGGGAAATAGGTACAGTAACAGATAACAAAACAATAGATGACGAATAATGAACAACGAACAACAAACACCAAATAACAAATAACAGAGGACAAATAGGAAACAGTGAACAACTTCAAGATGGAAAGGAAAAACCACATGAATTCGGGAGCAACCCAAAATGTATCAGCTAAGCAGTTGAATCTTATCAAAAGGCCATATTACAGAAATATATAATAACATGATATAATAAAGCAAAAAACTAAATAAAGCAATCTTGACTTGAGCTGATGTAAACATAAGTACCAGCAATAAGTATATGACTTAAGTATATGAAAAATAAACTATTTAATATTTAAAATAGGTACATTGTATTCCAATGACCAAATAATTATCTATCAGAAGATGATAATAGTACCAGCAACGTACATAAACCAGTAATACACAATTTAAACAATTAATAGACAACCAAACAATTAAAACATAAAAAGGTACATTACACCGTAATGACTAAATGATCAAGAATTATGCTGAAGATTGTAAACACTAGCAACAAAAAACACATGATAAAGGTATTTTGATAAGGATACAACAAAGGATAAAGCAACAACCGAAGCAGGGGCACTGCACCACAACTGTAACCATCATCGCCACCGCAACCACATACACATACAACAGAAAGGAAGAAGTACCTCAGCTAAAGGAAAATGAAACTATATCAAACATCTCAACTACATATATTTATTGTTACTGTATAAAACGAAAAATTAGAAACTAGAAATAAGAGAAAATATTGTAATGTATATATATACACCTGCACAAATTAGAATTTAATTCCTTCAGAATAAAATTCTAACTCAAATGGGCGGAAGATATGTTGTGTTTTCCAGATAAGATCATGAAGAACATATACATGATCAAGTTCAATATGTAAATTAAAATCTGATATTTCATAAAACATATACATGATCAAGTTCAATATATAAATTAAATTCAAGTTCATCAAAATATTATGTCGGTCAATTAAGTAAATATTATGTCGATAATATATCTAGAACATAATGCAATCTAAATTAGCGTAAATATTTGAAACGTACACTTAAATGTTATGAAATATCAAACCCAAATATTTATGAAATTCGGAACATAGCATAAATAACAAAAGTAAATTATGAAATATGAACTACAAAAGAAATAATATTGGAAACACAACAAAAACAATTGGGAAACAACTAAAAAGTTATGATCAACAAAAATTGTAAAAAATAAACAGGGTGACAAAAATGTGACGTAACGTTTCCGTATTTTTTGTTGCGATGTTTATTTTCCGGAATTATCTTCCGTATATTTTTTATGATGTTTATGACTTTTTTAGATGTTTATATTTTTTTTAATTTCATTTCGTAGGTTTGATTTCCTAGTTTAATTTATATATAATGTATAGTTTTAAGATCAAGAAAAGTAGTGTAAATAGAGTGTAAATGGAGTTTACAACCAATAAAGAAGATCAGGAAAAAATTCATATATTGCCTACATCATTCATCTTGTGGAATAAAAAGCAGAAATTGGTAAGTATATCCTAACATATAGAATTGCGTGAATGACTAAATCCGTCTGATTATCCGAACTAACAAATCCGTCTAAATTATTCGTATCTATCTGTATCCCCGCGTAAACAGATAGCTGGAACGAATCTGGGCTTATGCTCATGTTCCAGAAGTGTACGAATAATTCCGAGACATTAGCTCAAATAACATCACAATACATTTTATAAAACATTAACATTACTTATAAAACATTTATACTTTAACTCTTACTTATAAAACACCGGAGAAGACGAACAGTGCATTGGTTCAAAAAAAGATGGCCGAACGGAAAAAATCACCTAATAAATCGTACACCAATTACTTACTAAGTATGCGGGAGCACGGCAGAAATGGGTATATTTGTTGCGGTAATACAGTATTTGGATTTTGAACCAAACAAGGCGGTGCTGTACGGAGCAAAAAACGTTGAGGAGTTTAAGGCAAAATTGAGTTACTATGAAGAAATCAAGGAGAAATCGAAGAGTACCCATAAAAGCGAACCAGCAAAATCGAAGTCAAATGATGAAATCAAACCATTCCAAAAATCCAAAAATAAATCAAGAGGCCCAAAATACTACAAGTGTCAGGAATTCGGACATCTTTCTTCATATTGTGCCAAGAAATTGGAGTCTGCCAAGAAGTCGTGTGCAGTGGTAGGAAGTGGGCTACTATCCAAAATAATTAAAAAAGTTTCACTAAATGGAATAGAGTTGTATGCTCTAGTATACACAGGTAGTGACATCAATCTTATGTCATACAAAAAGTGTTAAGTCACTGAAGTAAGAAGTTTTGATGGCGAATCTATTGTGTTTCGTGGTGCAGGTTCCAGCGGTACATTAGAGTACATTAGGGTACATTAGGGTATTTTGAGACAATTTTATTAATTGATGGTGATAAATATAAAACTAATATTCATGTTGTTCAAGATGAGGTGTTGCCTGTCAATTTTATTTTAGGTAGAGAACTCACCAACCAAACTGTTACCGTGTTAACCCCAGAGAGCTAGGGCATATAAACAATTCAGCAGTAGCAGATGCTATTAGAAAAGTGGTGGTAAACTACAATCCGGAGAAGCACATAACACAAACAAATATCAAATTACACATTAAGGTGATGAATCAAAAGCCAGTTGCTCTGAGGCCAAAACGTTTGTCACCTTTGCAGATAGAGGTGATGAAAAATCAAATTAACGAGTGGCTAGAGGAAAAAGTTATTCGTCGCAATTCCTCAGAAATTCTAGTCCTAACGTGATAGCCAATAAAAAATATGGGTCCAGAAGGTTATGCGTGGACTACTGCAAATTAAACAGCATTATCGTTAAAGATCGGTATCCTTTACCGTTGATCAAATCGATAAACTTGCAGGGACTAAAGTATTCTCAACATTGGATCTCCGAAACGGGTTTTTCCAAGTTCCATTTGCTGAAGGGTCCATTAAGTAAACCGCGTTCGTTTTTCCATTCGTATAGTACAAATTCTTTAAAATTCCGTTTGGTCGTTTTCATGCGTTTTATCAATAACGTATGCCAAGATTTGTGTAGTGATGGAATCATGTGTGTTTATATGGACGACGTAATTATCCCTGCTGCAAATTACAAGTGGAGCAAATGCGAATTAAGTGGAGCAAATGCCAGATTTTAAGCGGTAAAATTGAGTTAATGGGTTATTTGATTGAGAACGGACAGATTCAGCCATCAGAAGAAAAAAATATGGCTATTTCAAAATTTCCAAAGCCAGATTGCGATCAAAAAAGTGCAATTGTCAGGACTTTCTAAATATTTTAGAAGGCTCGTGGAAAACTATGCTTTGATGGCCAGACCTCTAAGTGACGTCCTGAGGAAAGATGTTGAATTCAATTTCGGCGTAGAACAAAATTTGCCGCGATTGAGCAGTTAAAGAAATGTTTGGTCAGGCATCCGGTACTAAAAATATATTCAAGTAAGGCAGAAACAGAACTATATAATAATGCCCGTAAGATGGTGTTAGGTGCCATATTACTACAGAAGGAAGACGAAGATGATAAAATGCTTCCAGTATTTTAATACTCAAAAAAAAACTTCGAAATGCCAAGAGAAGTACATCAGCTATGAGTTAGAAGTTCTGGTAATTATAGCTGCTCTTAAAAAATTACGAGTTTATTTTCTCGGGTTTAATTTTAAAATCATTACCGACTGCGCAGCGTTCAAGAGAACCATGGAACGAAAGGAATTAAACTCGAGAACTGCAAAATGGGCGCTTGCATTACAAGAGTTTAATTACGAATTAGAGCACCGACCAGGATGTCGAATATCCAGGATGCGCATGTAGATGCGCTAAACAGAGATCCTCTAGTTGTACCTATAGTTAACGATATATTACATCGAGTGAGAGCAGAACAGAAGGATGACATCGAGCTGCAACCGATTTCTGAAATTCTGAAAATCGGTAAGTTTCTTAATTATTTTATTAATAATGAAGATATTTTTTGAGGCGGAAGAGAAAATACCACTCTTAGTTGTGCCGAAAAATATGAAATGAGAAATAATCAAAATATAGCATGAACAAGGGCATTTCGCTGTGCGTAAAACCAAGGAGCTTATCAAGCGGCAATTCTTCGTTCAAAAGCTAGTTGAGAAAATCAAGACGTGCATCGAAAATTGCGTTCGATATATTGTTACTGACCGGAAAATGGGAAAACAAGAACGATTGTTAAAACCAATACCAAAAGGAGATAGTCCGTAGGTGACGTATCACATTGACCATTTAGGAAGCTTGGCGACGACTCGAAAGTTGTATCGATTCATTTTTGGTTTAGTGGATGGTTTCTCTAAATTAACTTGGATTTATCCTACGAAAGCCATGAATATCAGCAAAGTTATTTAGCAACTAGATGCACAGAAAGCCATTTTTGAAAATCCCAATAGAAGAGAGATAGAGGCGGTACCTTTCGTTCTGGAGGGTTTAGCAAATACTGTACAGAGAAAGAAATTGATCTTTATTTGGTCACGACTGGCAACCGAAAACGGACAAGTGGAGAGAATATTTTGTATCATACTCCCAGATCTGGCAAAGTTATCTTCGAGCAACGCAGAAGAGTATGGTATAAGAAAACAAACGATCTGCTACGCTACCTGAATAATTTGGTATAACAAGCAATTGAAATGTCACCGTTCGAACTTTTATTTGGTGTCAAAATGGGAACAGTGAAGGATATCAATCTTAAACAAACTGTTAAAGATGAATTGATGAACAGATCTGTTTGTCGATGATCGTGAACAACTTCGTGAAGAGGCGAAAGGAAATATTGCTTCAATCCAACGAGAGAACCAGTGGGTTATAACCGCAGGCGAAAAAAGGCAAATATGTACACAGTTGGAGAATATGTCGTTATCAAGCGAACCCAGTTCAACAGTGGAGCGGAATTGAATCAAAAATATCTGGGACCATACGAAGTAATAAAATTAAAGGAGTGCGATCGATACGACGTTCAAAAATTATTCCAAACCGGAGGGTTTAATGGAGCCATCGACATAAAAACGGAAATAGGCAATTTATGACGCATGTCTACTTAATATTTCGTAACAGAAGTTACGATTCAGATCTACTCAATCCGATCTAATAAAAGTTTCAAAAAAGCCTGGTGACAAAAAGAAACAAATTAAAAGCTGAATAAATATTACCGGCTCAGATTATTCTAATAAAGTGAGTTTATTAGAATAATCTGAGCCGGGCTGATTTGAATTCTGACAAACTCATTAGAATAGACAACGATTCCCATTTTTATATTTTCATTTTGATGGTAAAAGGAATGAGAAAAGAACCACAATTGATCTGGTAAAACCAGAATTGAGATGAAAATTTTTTTAAGTTATTCAAACGGAAAATCAGATCTTATCATTCCACTAATTAAGTTGGAAAATCAATTGAAATCATTTTAAACATATAAAGAAATCCACAAAAAACTCATATGTTAAAAATTCATTACTAACAGTAACACTGGAGAAGATTTTATGATTATTAAGAGCTTCATTTAAATAAAAAAAATTTGCAAAGTGGTAATTAATACCAAGGTATTTAAGCCCATTGTTTATGAGTTTTATTATTAAATAATTCGAGCACATTTTAGAGGCTCTCGAATTTATGATGAATCGATGACAGGAAAAATTAACCCCAAACCAAACTTCATGCTTAAACATGTTCTAAAGAGGTACAGCAATATTTAATTCGCTTACTGCAGATATTATGGCTATTAAATGGACCAGTTTATAAATTATTAATAAGAGTAATCTCAGTACCAAAAGTACTGATAAATAAAAGATACAATTTTAACGACCAGACCGAAAAAACATGGAGGTTAATATAAAAACTAAACAATAAAACCATTAACTACAATGTGTATTTGAACAAGAAAGGACTAAATCTCAAAATCGAAACGACAAATGTTGTCCAACTCGTATATCTTAATGATTTAACACCTTAAGATGACTTCGAATAATTTTAACACAAGCAAAACTACTTAGGAACGATTTTTTTAACATATCATCATTTAACGTTAATTGACCTCCACAAGTGCAGGTCGACAAGTTGACTTCCAACAAGAATAATTTCTTGATAATCATTTTTTATTAATTACTTGAAGCTGGATCTGTAGTTTAGTTATGATGCAACTCCTATGGAAATATCGTTAGTTTAACCACTTTCATGGGCTGAGTGGCGATTTGAACCGGCGATTTTGAAGTTGTACCCTACTAAAGAACTGTTTGCAGAGGAATGACAGTTGGTGATACTATCAAGCCATATTTTATTTAAAAGAACGTACTATTGTATAAGAAAGGTGAAATATAATAGGACGATAATTAATTTTATTTGACTTTGTTGTTTGAAGCATTTTCATTTGTTACATGTAGTCAAGAACAATTCAGGAAGAACAAACACAATAAGTTAAATTAGCGATTTGATCAATGAACAACCTACTACATTGACAATATTTTTTATTTTAATATCAATTAAATTACCAGCTAAACTCTTTACAGCAATAATTTTGACTCGATGGTATGCTCACGTTTTAATAGTTAACTTGAAGAATTTTGAAAAATGCGACACCCTGTAAAATACTGAAATTTTATATTAATAAAAATAAAAGTTCATTTAGCAACAAGTTCATACCATAAACAACATAATATTTTTATATTGTGATATTAAAGAAGTAGATGTGTCTAGAATTATTGGAAAGAAAAGTTTTATTATTCAATAAACAAAGATACGAAAGCTTTTCGATTTCTATTAGACAATTTGAATACTTTTATTATTTATATTGGAATTCATAAAAACAATAAATCTTTTTATTGTACAAATATCTAAATAAATACAATAAATTCTTTATAAATCAATTTCTTACTTTTTGATATAAACAAATCCTTAACATTTTTTTTATCTATTTACTCGTATTTGTCTGCAAAGTAATATACATTTCATTCGTTGCAAAATATTGTAGATGGGAACGGTATGTAAAGTTATGTTACTTGAATTTAATCTTCTACGTTTTTTGCTCTAGCGGTTGTTTAGTACATACCAAAAAAGAGTATGTACTAAACGACCGCTAGAGCAAAAAACATTTACGGAGTATCTATATAAAAACAATGGATACCAATTGAATCTGAGCCTTTACCATTTATAAGGAACCAATAGCAAATCAATAAGTATTTTAACCATTTAACCTTTAAACAGTAGAACTAAATTACGTAAAGGTCCAGTTAAAACAGTATGGAATATTGCGTTCAGTGTCAAATGCGCCTTCGAATTCAACGAAGAGCAGCTATAGCAGATAATCCCATTCATTCGATTGTTCAGTAATGATTCGTATTAAAGTAAAACACTTTAATTTTAAAACTTTTAGTTTAAAGTTTAAAGTTTAAAGTTTAAAGTTTAAAGTTTAAAGTTTAAAGTTTAAAGTTTAAAGTTTAAAGTTTAAAGTTTAAAGTTTAAAGTTTAAAGTTTAAAGTTTAAAGTTTAAAGTTTAAAGTTTAAAGTTTAAAGTTTAAAGTTTAAAGTTTAAAGTTTAAAGTTTAAAGTTTAAAGTTTAAAGTTTAAAGTTTAAAGTTTAAAGTTTAAAGTTTAAAGTTTAAAGTTTAAAGTTTAAAGTTTAAAGTTTAAAGTTTAAAGTTTAAAGTTTAAAGTTTAAAGTTTAAAGTTTAAAGTTTAAAGTTTAAAGTTTAAAGTTTAAAGTTTAAAGTTTAAAGTTTAAAGTTTAAAGTTTAAAGTTTAAAGTTTAAAGTTTAAAGTTTAAAGTTTAAAGTTTAAAGTTTAAAGTTTAAAGTTTAAAGTTTAAAGTTTAAAGTTTAAAGTTTAAAGTTTAAAGTTTAAAGTTTAAAGTTTAAAGTTTAAAGTTTAAAGTTTAAAGTTTAAAGTTTAAAGTTTAAAGTTTAAAGTTTAAAGTTTAAAGTTTAAAGTTTAAAGTTTAAAGTTTAAAGTTTAAAGTTTAAAGTTTAAAGTTTAAAGTTTAAAGTTTAAAGTTTAAAGTTTAAAGTTTAAAGTTTAAAGTTTAAAGTTTAAAGTTTAAAGTTTAAAGTTTAAAGTTTAAAGTTTAAAGTTTAAAGTTTAAAGTTTAAAGTTTAAAGTTTAAAGTTTAAAGTTTAAAGTTTAAAGTTTAAAGTTTAAAGTTTAAAGTTTAAAGTTTAAAGTTTAAAGTTTAAAGTTTAAAGTTTAAAGTTTAAAGTTTAAAGTTTAAAGTTTAAAGTTTAAAGTTTAAAGTTTAAAGTTTAAAGTTTAAAGTTTAAAGTTTAAAGTTTAAAGTTTAAAGTTTAAAGTTTAAAGTTTAAAGTTTAAAGTTTAAAGTTTAAAGTTTAAAGTTTAAAGTTTAAAGTTTAAAGTTTAAAGTTTAAAGTTTAAAGTTTAAAGTTTAAAGTTTAAAGTTTAAAGTTTAAAGTTTAAAGTTTAAAGTTTAAAGTTTAAAGTTTAAAGTTTAAAGTTTAAAGTTTAAAGTTTAAAGTTTAAAGTTTAAAGTTTAAAGTTTAAAGTTTAAAGTTTAAAGTTTAAAGTTTAAAGTTTAAAGTTTAAAGTTTAAAGTTTAAAGTTTAAAGTTTAAAGTTTAAAGTTTAAAGTTTAAAGTTTAAAGTTTAAAGTTTAAAGTTTAAAGTTTAAAGTTTAAAGTTTAAAGTTTAAAGTTTAAAGTTTAAAGTTTAAAGTTTAAAGTTTAAAGTTTAAAGTTTAAAGTTTAAAGTTTAAAGTTTAAAGTTTAAAGTTTAAAGTTTAAAGTTTAAAGTTTAAAGTTTAAAGTTTAAAGTTTAAAGTTTAAAGTTTAAAGTTTAAAGTTTAAAGTTTAAAGTTTAAAGTTTAAAGTTTAAAGTTTAAAGTTTAAAGTTTAAAGTTTAAAGTTTAAAGTTTAAAGTTTAAAGTTTAAAGTTTAAAGTTTAAAGTTTAAAGTTTAAAGTTTAAAGTTTAAAGTTTAAAGTTTAAAGTTTAAAGTTTAAAGTTTAAAGTTTAAAGTTTAAAGTTTAAAGTTTAAAGTTTAAAGTTTAAAGTTTAAAGTTTAAAGTTTAAAGTTTAAAGTTTAAAGTTTAAAGTTTAAAGTTTAAAGTTTAAAGTTTAAAGTTTAAAGTTTAAAGTTTAAAGTTTAAAGTTTAAAGTTTAAAGTTTAAAGTTTAAAGTTTAAAGTTTAAAGTTTAAAGTTTAAAGTTTAAAGTTTAAAGTTTAAAGTTTAAAGTTTAAAGTTTAAAGTTTAAAGTTTAAAGTTTAAAGTTTAAAGTTTAAAGTTTAAAGTTTAAAGTTTAAAGTTTAAAGTTTAAAGTTTAAAGTTTAAAGTTTAAAGTTTAAAGTTTAAAGTTTAAAGTTTAAAGTTTAAAGTTTAAAGTTTAAAGTTTAAAGTTTAAAGTTTAAAGTTTAAAGTTTAAAGTTTAAAGTTTAAAGTTTAAAGTTTAAAGTTTAAAGTTTAAAGTTTAAAGTTTAAAGTTTAAAGTTTAAAGTTTAAAGTTTAAAGTTTAAAGTTTAAAGTTTAAAGTTTAAAGTTTAAAGTTTAAAGTTTAAAGTTTAAAGTTTAAAGTTTAAAGTTTAAAGTTTAAAGTTTAAAGTTTAAAGTTTAAAGTTTAAAGTTTAAAGTTTAAAGTTTAAAGTTTAAAGTTTAAAGTTTAAAGTTTAAAGTTTAAAGTTTAAAGTTTAAAGTTTAAAGTTTAAAGTTTAAAGTTTAAAGTTTAAAGTTTAAAGTTTAAAGTTTAAAGTTTAAAGTTTAAAGTTTAAAGTTTAAAGTTTAAAGTTTAAAGTTTAAAGTTTAAAGTTTAAAGTTTAAAGTTTAAAGTTTAAAGTTTAAAGTTTAAAGTTTAAAGTTTAAAGTTTAAAGTTTAAAGTTTAAAGTTTAAAGTTTAAAGTTTAAAGTTTAAAGTTTAAAGTTTAAAGTTTAAAGTTTAAAGTTTAAAGTTTAAAGTTTAAAGTTTAAAGTTTAAAGTTTAAAGTTTAAAGTTTAAAGTTTAAAGTTTAAAGTTTAAAGTTTAAAGTTTAAAGTTTAAAGTTTAAAGTTTAAAGTTTAAAGTTTAAAGTTTAAAGTTTAAAGTTTAAAGTTTAAAGTTTAAAGTTTAAAGTTTAAAGTTTAAAGTTTAAAGTTTAAAGTTTAAAGTTTAAAGTTTAAAGTTTAAAGTTTAAAGTTTAAAGTTTAAAGTTTAAAGTTTAAAGTTTAAAGTTTAAAGTTTAAAGTTTAAAGTTTAAAGTTTAAAGTTTAAAGTTTAAAGTTTAAAGTTTAAAGTTTAAAGTTTAAAGTTTAAAGTTTAAAGTTTAAAGTTTAAAGTTTAAAGTTTAAAGTTTAAAGTTTAAAGTTTAAAGTTTAAAGTTTAAAGTTTAAAGTTTAAAGTTTAAAGTTTAAAGTTTAAAGTTTAAAGTTTAAAGTTTAAAGTTTAAAGTTTAAAGTTTAAAGTTTAAAGTTTAAAGTTTAAAGTTTAAAGTTTAAAGTTTAAAGTTTAAAGTTTAAAGTTTAAAGTTTAAAGTTTAAAGTTTAAAGTTTAAAGTTTAAAGTTTAAAGTTTAAAGTTTAAAGTTTAAAGTTTAAAGTTTAAAGTTTAAAGTTTAAAGTTTAAAGTTTAAAGTTTAAAGTTTAAAGTTTAAAGTTTAAAGTTTAAAGTTTAAAGTTTAAAGTTTAAAGTTTAAAGTTTAAAGTTTAAAGTTTAAAGTTTAAAGTTTAAAGTTTAAAGTTTAAAGTTTAAAGTTTAAAGTTTAAAGTTTAAAGTTTAAAGTTTAAAGTTTAAAGTTTAAAGTTTAAAGTTTAAAGTTTAAAGTTTAAAGTTTAAAGTTTAAAGTTTAAAGTTTAAAGTTTAAAGTTTAATGTTTAAGTGACACAAATCTTCATATCATCTGCGAAGAGGAGCCAATAAACCAATAGGACTACTCTGAGACACGCTATATGGCTCTCGAGACAGTTGAACGAAGAAGTCTAAGATCCTTATGGATTGACAGCAATCGGGACTGTACGAACGCATTCAAGCAATGGAAATAAAATGACCAACCGTTTAGATTTGGTAGACGCATAAATTTTCAAGAGATCAGGAAATAACCCCGACAAAATATTTCATTAAAAATAAAGACAATTGAATTGGCTAGACTCTCGGCACAACATTACAACATGATCGGTAAAATCAGTCGACGAAAAGCTAGCAATCAAGAACATTCTGTTCATTTAATCTAAAACAATTAAATATAAAGATTAAAGAAACTGAAGAAAATCGCAGACTCGGTAGTTATGTCGACCAAAGCGGTTTATAAATGGATGCAAAAAAAAACTTGCCAACAGATTGTAGATGTCAAACAGCTAATTGGCCTTTTATTTCGTGTTATTTTTCATGCTGTTAAAGAAACTCAAGGCCTCCTTGGGGCTAGATGTTAACAAACTATATTTGGGCCTAGCATATAATGATACAGAGTCCAAATTATATATTGAAAAAATCGACAACATTTTTTTAACGACAGCTATATAAAAAACTAAATAAACGACCAAATGAAATAATCGGCACCCTGTATAATAAAAGTTGTGCACTACAAATCATCATTACAGCACATAATCGATTAGAGAAACTATAACAATCGACTGTCTCATTTTGTGTTTTTCTTATAATTTTTTTTTATATTGTTATCATACTTGAGAGATAAGAGCTTTTATATTTAATGCGTGTTTATTGTTGTTGTACTTTTAAATGATTTTATATTTTGATTTAATTGCAAGTAAATTATTTAAAGGAATAAGCTTTTATCATGGCATTTCTATAATTAGGCATCTTATTATGTTTAATTAAAACAAAACAGTAAATTGCATTAGATTACATTTGTAAGGCTTTTAAAGCAAAGAAGATGTTCCGTATGTCTTATATGTGTCTGAAGGTTAGTTTTTTTTGTTGTATTTCAGGTTCTAAACGGTTTCAAAATCTAAATAAAGCTTGTAAATTATTTGTTATACAAAGCCAATTCCAATGGGTGGCTTAACCTTTTAACAGACGAAAAATATCTGCTCGAAGTTTAATATCAAGAACACCGTAGGTTTACATTTAGTTCATCTGAGCTTCCATTGTAAAATGTTTCCCAATTTTGAGAGATTTATTTTGATAACCTTTGTGAGATAGCTCGATGAGATTTCAGGAGTGGTGCCATCTATTGAAGCTTTGAATAATAGTCTACCGTCGATTAACACTTTGTTTGTACAATTTCTTGTCCACCTACTTTAAAACCTTTACATCATTTACCTGCTGAAGATCAGTAATATTTCTGTCATCTGCCGAAGTAAAAGCATTTCGAACCTACCTTCTATCTGCCACCTGCAATCTCCTCGTGCATTGGATCTACCATACAAAAAACGCGCCTTAATGATTGCATTTATAGACTGGCTCCCTTTATTTTCAATGGCCTCTTGTAATCTTTTGCATGTAATCCTTTTTAATATTTTACCAACCGTATCCAGAAAGTTTGGGGCTTATATGATGATGCTTTAATCCCTTTCAGCAGAAGTACCAGCTATTTTGATTTCCAATACATAAGTAATCCCTTATCTAAAGACAAGTATTAAATAAGCTTACAAACGGCTCCGGATATGCATGGACCCCAATTAACAACACTGCATTGGTAATTTTACCAGAAACAGACGCCTTGTGGTTTCCCATTTTGCCACAAACTCCTAGAATGCAATTTTTAAAAGCATTGCTATTTGCTTGTTTAATGGAATATTTAAGTGCTTTGCAAACATCTCGTGGCATTGCTGCATCACAAGCTATGGTAATGTAACCTGTCATTTGAGACACCAGATTTTCTAGACGTGACCAATCTCGATCTTCCAACGTAAAAATAAAAATCTTACTAAATTTCCAGTGGTTAAATTACAAATGGAAGTAATAAAAAACTTCCAGTAAAACTTTACCTCCCTTAATAGATTCAGAAAGGTTTTAAACTTCTCTATGGCTGCACTAGAATGAGCATAAACTATCTATAGATATAAATACCAGCTATCTAACGTCTTACAAAACCAAATTTAGCATCGCTATAATTCATTTGAAAGGGTTACTTTCTACAGACCCATACAGTAGCTCGATTTGAGAAATCTGCTGCCAAAGTCATACTTTTAACATTCATGTATTGCTTGTATACAATAATAATGGCTGCCTCCAAATCACATATTGTTACGGGTATCACACTTATGAATGGGTGTTGTATTTTGGTTCTTTAAGTAATAAGAGTATTGTGGGTTGAAAGACGCAAGCTGGTGTCTTGCTGTAGTCGGACTGATGGTGCATAGTAGTGAGGGGAAAAATGAAATAATTAATTTTTTTTTATAATTATTTCATGAAATTACCGTTGTTTTTCCCCCACCAGATATCGAAATTATAAAAAAAAAATTTTTAGAAAATCTCATTATTAGTTAAAACAGTCGATGGGCAAATGACCACAAAAATTTATGATATATATAAATTAAAAAAAAAAAAAAAAAAAAAAAAACACGTGCTATATAAATAAATTCTGTTTATAAAAATATTAAAAAGGTAACTAATTTGTGACGGGTGGTGTTTCATACGGTATTATAAAATTGATGGTTTTCTAGTCCCCTACCGTAAACTATTTGTAGTGGCCGCAGTGGGACAAATACCATCCAAGCGCAGATCGTACGTATTGTGTAAGAGTCACAAAAGTAAGGAAATTTCGAGTGTGGCGTCCACGTAACGGTAGTGGGAAATGCGCTTGAGTTAAACCAATTTACTATTGAGTTAAACCAATTTACCATCGAGTTTAACAAAATTTACCATCGAGTTGAAACCAATTTACCATTGAGTTTGGATCTTATTTTATTGGTAAAAACTGTGCATAAGACGGATTTGGTCAACAATATTTTGCTTGTGATCCAAGGCAAAGAAAAAATTTAATTAATTTTTGTAGTGATCAACTGCACTACAAAAATTGCTTTGTGATATTCAACAAGTGCTTTGTGATATTTAAAAGGCAGTATATTCAAGAAGCCGTATATAAAATATGATTAAGTACTTACTATATATATAAGTGAATTCTCATTAAGTTAATATAAAAAAAAAATATATATATAAATCTGTCTGTGATAGTGAATAAGTATAATTAAAAAAAATAGAAATAGTGAAAATACGACATACCATATTTATTTAAAAGAAAATAATATAAAAAAAGGGTTTTTTCAGCCACCACAAAGCAACGGAGAGTACTCTACGGATGTTGATGTTGGTGGTAAGGAATATTTTTTTGATTTTGGTTAACGGGTATAAAGTTTAAGTTTTTTTTTTGTCACCGAAGAAAGTTTTTTTTAAATTTTATTAATTCAATAAAATAGTAATAGTTAGAATTTAAGGTAGTCAAATAATTGATTAATCATTTATATATCATATAGTTAATTTCTATTTTATATAGTGGACTAATATTTTACAATATATATATATATATATATATATATACATACTATATACAAATGAATTTAAATAAAATTATTATATATATGAAGATTTAAAAAAAATAATAATAATAAGGAGTAATTTAAGTTAATTGATGGTGATGTGGGAAAGTGGAAAAAGAGTGAACTGAATGTTTTTTTGTATTGATACACGAGGCATATGGTTATTTACCTGGTGCGACCAACAACCCCCCATATCCGACTGGATGCGTCCCAAACAAACACTCGTGTAGGTCGTGACTGAGACTAAGGGTAACAATATGGATTTCTGGACAAGTCTTGCGCAGCTTTTTAGTGATTTAGATTTAATTAGATGAGCCTCATCTTCTACGTTTCATATGCAGCATTTTTTGATGTATCGGATACTTCAAACAACCAGAGAAATATTAGTTCCCTATGCAATGCTTTTAGTATTTTAAATTATGCATTATGACTCATTTATGCAGCTCTTTACAAAACGAAATTCTTCTTCATACTTCCTAAACAACTTAGACTAATATTTAAAATTTTAACATTGTTGAGCTTGATGATCGCATATTTGAAGCATTTAAAGTTTCGGTAATTTGTCACATCCAGCAAATCACCCGCAACTAATCCTTATTTTCCCTTTCGATATGACATTATTTGTTATTGGGATTTGGAAATCTAACCTTTGCCATTGTCGATTCAAGAGCCTGAAGTATAATACGTCCTGTGTGGTCACTACATCAATGGCACTTAATTCTACAAGGGCTTCCAGAGTCAAAGCTTTCACATTTGCTTCCTAACCGTTTTTTTCCTCCAATTGGGTTAAGAAACCTGCTGTTTATGGTTGGTTCCCAGTGCTTCCTAACTTTACCAAAAGGTCTCACGATCTGAGCGTAAATTATCCTTCCTTTTAGAAAAATCTGCGTTAGAACCGTCCGGAGTTTCGTTTATCTTTATATCTTCATAAGTTGAACTGCTTGTTGGTTTCGTACAAACAAGGGGTCAAAAATTGTAGGTGTTCACAATAATCAAGAGTCATATCGGGTTTTCTCAAGTTCCCACTAAGTTCTTTAAACTCGTTTTCTATCTCATTATACATGATTTTGATCAACCGAACGATCCTTTTATTTCGCCATGCACATTGTTTCTATTTTAAACATATTCGAACAGTTTGTTTTTTAGCTTTCAAATTGCAGATAACTTCGACACACATTCGGATGTTCAAACTTAATTATTTTGCCTTGTTTTACTTAGCCCTTATTTAGAGGAGAAACTGAGACTGCTCTAGTTATACGTGTTTATGAAGGCGGCCTTGTGAGCCTCTTAGTTTCTTTGAATGGTTTCATCCAACTTGTTTGACAACAATTTTCACAACTTGAGCTGAATTTGGCCACTTCATGTTTCCCACTGCTGGAACATTGTGGTAAAATAATTTAAAAAAAAATGTAAAACCCGTTTGTTCAACCCATAAAGTCCACTGCACCGTAATTATAGTTGCTCTTTTTCATTCTGGATTATTATTGGGGTTCCTTTCTCTAGTAT
This sequence comes from Tipula confusa, assembly GCA_963556175.1. NCBI lineage: Eukaryota > Metazoa > Arthropoda > Insecta > Diptera > Tipulidae > Tipula > Tipula confusa. Next base: position 99,809,841 of record OY744476.1, on the reverse strand, counting down.
TTGTAACCTTCTACGAGGTTTTATTTCCGAACAGATGCTTAACGGCAGTTTTGGTCCTCGAGTTGTGTTTTACTTCTAACCTACCAGTCGGCAATCCAATTAGGGGATCCTTATATCCGCCACACGAGAACGCGCCCTTTAAGAGACTCCTAGCTCCACACGGGATGACTTTTATAACTATATGGACTATAGTGACTATAGTAACTTTGATGGCTTCGTTGGCAATAGTGACTATGGTGAATATGATGGCTTTGGTGACTTTAGTTACTATGAGGGCTATGGTGACTCTAGTGATTATGGTGACTACGGCGACTATGTTGACTATGCTGACTTTGGTAATAATATTGACTATCGTGACTATGGTAATGGTGACTATAGTGATCTTGACGACTTTGAAGACTATAGTGACTGTGGTGATTATGGTGATTATGGTGATTATGGTGATTATAGTGACTATGGTAACTATGGTGACTATGGTGACTATGGTTACTATGGTGACTATGGTGAGCATAGCGACTTTTGGTTCTATGGTTACTTTGGTAACTATGGTGACTATGGTGACTGTGGTGACAATGGAGACTATGTTGACTATGGTGGCTATGGCGACTATGGTGCCTATGCATGGTAACTACGGGGACCATAAATAGATAAATTGAAAAATTTCCATTTATACGACACTTTTTTAAACGGTAAAATAGTTGCAATGAAATTTAAACTATTTGACAAGCAAATCATACCATTAGTTGACATTGTTCGGACAAAACAAACGATTTCCAACTAACACTCATTCTGTACAAAAAAAAACCTTTATAAAATAAACTTCCCAAGAGCTTTCAACTAATACCGCTTTATGTTATTTTCAATTTAGTTTCAAAATTTGTTTTCCGGTAAAAAGTTCAATTTTTATCAAAGAAACAAAGATAATTTAATGTGTTGCTTGATAAAAAATGCCATAACATTTGTTGTCATAAATCGAGCTTTTTTGTTCAAATTTTTTTTTCCTCTAACTATTACTTCTTGCATGATAAGATTTTCAATTTGTTTTATTGAAATATATAGTTGTTAGTTACTCCAACACATACACACAGATAATAATATTCATATTTTTTCAACTAATACTATTTCTCCATGATACGAGAAAGGTAGTTAAAAGCAAAATGTAAAAGAGAACAGAACTAAAAAGAATTCTTACATGTTTCTTATGCTCTTGGGTCCACATACACAATTATTTGATATGTCGTTCGAAAATAATATTTTGCTTTTGCTGTTATCAAGTTTTTTTTTTTTTTGTGTTTCGACACGACAAAAAATGAAAATAAAAAATTTAATGAAACTCATAATATGGAATCCAAAGCTTTCCATGGAAATTATATGAGACGAAAAGAAACTTATATGTATGTATGTACAACAAAAATAATTATTTCATGTGCAAAAAGCATGAAATAAACTGATATGAATATTATTATTTGTGTACACAGAATTCGAAGACGGGCGACGGGAAAATGGGAATTGGTACGGGAATGTCGGAGAACGACAATATTTGGTTTCCTTTTACAAATATTATTACATTAGACAGCAACATACTAGAATTATATATATATATATATATATATATATATATATATATATATATATATATATATATATATATATATATATATATATATAAACTAAGTTAAAGTATGCTCCGTGTAACAATTTGCATTATCAGTATTTTTACATAATAAACAAAATTATATTTTAAACTTTTAAATTATTTTAAGACGGTCTTAAAATAAGTCGTGACTTTAAAAGAAAAGACATTTGAAAAAAATGTGCCTAAAAACGCATGGCTCTTTGCAAATATATGCAAATGATTTATTCCATCGGCCAGTTCAATTTTGTACAATGAAGTGTTACAGTTTCGACGCTTTATACTATAATTGATTGTTTTCAGTGCATTATGAAGCCGGAATTATGATAGCACAAAAGTATAAATCTGTTGTACAATGGATATATTAGGTTCATTTTATATACATTGTATTTGCTATAAATAATACCATATTTAAATCTCCAGGTGGATATGTAAGTGGCAGGTAGCTCACTGCGGATCGCATAATTATGTTTGAAACAATTGCACGAAACTATGTTAAATGTCACACATATAATACAATTGCAGAGGTCTCAAAATCTCTTTCCAGTTGTTACAAAAAAAGGAGATTCATTGTCATAATATCAAGTTTTATAAGTTTTATAAGTAGAAAAAGTCCCCAAGAAAAAATTTGACGAAAGTTCTTTTTCAATATAGGTATAACTATACTTTTTATGCAAAAAATAGATTTCAAGATCAACAACTTCTGCAAAATTGACCTTACTAAATATAATCTATTATTTGTTACTGAAATGGAAATAAAATTTGAGTACTTTTAAAAATCCTTGAAAAACAATTATCTATGCCCTTAGAAAAAAAACGCCCCAATAAACCACGTGTCTACTTAGTCGTTAGACTCTTTTCTAAATTTAAAACAATCTTAAACTTTTAGGTTGGGTTTTAATAGAGTCAAAGAAATTCGAAAATATCATAGAGCCCCCGAAAATATATCAAAATGTATCTTTTGTTAAAGATTTTGCTTGTTGGTGGTTCTTTAGATTACACTGTGTACATATTTTCGTATAGATATAAAAGTTATATGTATATATATATATATATATATATATATATATATATATATATATATATATATAAATTTATATATATATATATATATATATATATATATATATATATATATATATATATATATATATATATAAATTTAAATTTACATCATTACCTTTGTTATTGAATAAACAATCTCCACATTTATAGATATCTCTTTTGTGCCTGTGGATCTTCCAAATAAATGACAAAGAAAATATATCAGAAAATTATAGAGTACATCATTGGTTCATATTGCTCTATTTTATATTACATTTCAATATTTTCATTTTTACACATAAGGACCGATTTGTAGATCAAAAAATAATAAATTGGAACAAGATTAAATTTGATTATAAGAACCAGAATACCTTCAAGGTATATACTATACAAACATAATGATTTCAATAAATTATACATATATGAATGTCGTATGGACGAGAATTATTGTTCTGCATTAATAATTTTCCCCATGAGCCATTTTAATTTTGCTCATGTCCATTTTGTATTCTAGGTTCATAAAATGAAATTGAAGAATGCAGTACAAAGTTAAAATAATCTCAACAAATTTATGTATATATGTATAGAGCTACACTCGAAATATGATATTTTTATCAAACATAATCAAATGAAAAATTTAATAATTAAAATTACAAATTTTTTTTATATATAATACACTCAGTTTGTATTTTAATTAGAAGCAGCAGTATTTTAATTAGAAAGGGCAACACTGTAACTTTTTTACATAACAAGATTGATTTAAATGAGTTTTTTTGGTGGAGAAAAATTTTTAAAAACGACCTAATAAAAAGCAGTTCAACAAAATTGAGTTAAAATTAGCCACAAATTAAATCCTGAACAAATAAAAACATCGAAAACTCCATAAAACAAAGATTGGAAGAACTACTATACGAGAAACTGAAATTGAACTACTATACCGAAACTTATCTCCATGTATGATGTACAGGATAATTGTCTATAACTACTCCCATTTTCCCAAAAAGTTGTTCATATTTTCAAAGTACGTTTACGTAGTCGTAAAAAATATTTTTTTATAAATAAAACACAATTTCGTACTTGCATCGTAAAATAAAAAATAATATAGTTCAATTTCGTACATATGGTCCTTCGAGCCAGATGCTACCGAGACGTGTAGCAAAACACATTTTTGTAACCAGCAATAACGTTCCAGAATAAAGCAGCATAAAACACATAACACGTGCGGTGCAGGTAAGTAGAAGCCGCATATTCGTTATGTCGTTTTCGGTGTCAAACCAAATTTGCTAAGAAGGTAACGGTCGGCACCACTGAAAAAACAGATAAAATGTGATTTAAAGCAAGTCGTGCACATTAGTTACTCAAAAAAAGGGGTAAATCGAAGCGCATGTATTTATAAAAAGATCCGAAAAAGATTATCGTATTTATGCGATAAGATTATCGCCTTTATGCGTAAAGCCTGCAAAACTACAAATTCCACATTTTGATGGAGACTATATACTGAGTGGTAGAAAATGAAACCAACCCAACCGTAAAAAAATGTTCATACCTGGTTGATCAGAAATATCAAATCACAAAAGCAAACTTCTGCGAGGCTTTGTTGGATACAGCTTCTCCGGCTTATTTCATGATAAAAGCTTTAGTGCAGAAATTGGGCATAGCGAATACTATAATGGAAGAACCCTTTTCCCCGGAATTAGACAAACATGTGTGCCCAAAACAGCTTTACGTCGAGATTCTCCGACTAAGCAGCGACATCGACTAATTCCCTTATAATTTCGAAAATGACATCGCTCTTACCCTCACGGACAGTTAGTATCAATCAAATAACGGCGTTGGCAGGAATCAAACTAAGTGATGCCAACATCCACAAATCATCAACGATTGATATTCTTCTAGACGCTGCGATAGTTGCGAAAATGGAATCAATAAAATTGGAGCCAGCAACATCATTGCTCAGAATACGAAACTATAGGGTGGAAAAACGGCTGTGTTTATCAAGGTTTAAGTTCAAGGCAATCGAGTCATTCACCACACTAATTAACAAAGACGAACACTTTGACGGTTTTGAGAAATCGAAAAACGTCCCAGAAACCAAACTGAAAAATACGGAAGAGGAGCAACTGTGCGATCATTTCTTCCAGTCTACAACATTCAGAATAAGCGATGGTAGATTTGTGTTACCAGACACCTATTTAAATAAAATCTGAACGAAAAAAGTTTGAGTCAAACTTACAGTAGCATTGTCTAGACTACTGCCCATGGAAAACAAATTTCGAAGTGAAACAGAATCCCAAGAATGGTACGTAAGCTCCATGAAGGAGGGAAGGAAACTGGGGCAATTAATAAAGTTCGACATAAGCGAGAACGAAATTTATTTATAAACTCATCACGGCGTATGGAAACAGTGTAGCATTACTACAAAATTGCGGGTAGTATTTGACTCGTCGGTGAAATATAAAAGCCAGTGTTCTTTAAACGAGAAATTGATGATTGGACTCCTTTACACCTCTATGTATTTGTTGGTAATTAAGAAAAGATGTATCGACAAGGGCCCATTTATAAGGAAGACAAGGAGCACCAAATTATATTATGGCGAGATAAACAACCACGTACAGTGATGTATGGCATGGTGTCTGAGTCATTTATGGCTATCATATGCAGAGAGTGGATTTAACTTGTGGAAAATGTCTTTAAACCATAACTCGCTACGAGAGCAATGTAATTATGGTGAAGTTTTGCAGTAATCGGAGAATCAATGATCAATTAAATTATGGGAGATAGCATGGCAATCTACGACCAATCGATTTATCTTCCAACCTGAAATAAATCCGTTAAAAATAATCCTTACGAAAAGGAGTCTTCTGTAAGAAGCAAATCCGAGCCAACATCCTGGTTCGAAAGCTTTGGGTTGTAAAAATTAATTGGGATGATCAATTACCAATCGATATAAAAACAAAACGAATGAAGCTAAGAGACGAGTTTAGTGGTAGGTCAAAAATTGAATTCCAATATTGATAACCACCACCAAATCCGCCCGTATTCATGGCATTTGCAACGCAAATAACTGAGCCTACGCACTAGTAATTTATACATGAACGCCGAACGAAGACAGGTTTCAATCACATCATTTTTACCGAATCAAAGATAGCACAGCTGAAGCAAGAAAACTTGCCCTGATTTGAACTCATGGGAGCCGTATTATTAAGTCGAATTACTAAACACGTTGTAGGCTTACTAAATCTGGAAACTTCATCCATCAACCTGTGGACAGATTCTAAGATCGTCCTAGATTGGTTGTCTAGTCAACTACGACGATGGACTAAATTTATAGCCAACCTTATACATTCGAAATAGTAAATGAGCGTAATAAAAGCATATGAGAGCATGTCTAAACAAAGAAATCCTGCGGATTATACCAACCGCGGTAATTCATATCACGAGATCTTAAGGGATGAATTCTGGCGGAATGGCCCTGATGTGAAGATGGAAGAAAATGGCTAAGTCAACAAGAAATTCCTTCCACGACTGCATAATGTAGTTCTTTATTAACATGTCACAGTGCAGTAGTTAAGAAGGAAAGGCATTCAAATATAGTACATGATCTGATCGACAAAATTTAATAATTGTAGGTCACCTAAGCTAAATACAAGATTCGGAGCACTCACGAAAGCAAAAACTAAAACAGTTGATAAAATGTCAATTAGAAACATACAAAGAGTTGAGTTTCCTGGACAGTATTTGGCTTTACTGAATAAAAATGTAATCCCAAAACAAAATAAACCACGAAGATTAAATCAATTTCTTGACCACCAACCTGGGATGTGTTGGTAGAAAATTGGATAATTTATCATTGCCAAAAGACACAAAGCATGCTGCAATTATGTTGAACCGAAGTCGACTCTCGGCTTTATTTAACATCAAAGTTACTGAGTAATAAGAGGGAAGGACGTTACAAACAAGATTATTATTATTATTATTTTTTTTTTTTTATTAACACATTGCCTAGTGATAATTCTCTTAATGGCTTACGCAACGGCAACATGGTTGGTTAAAACCCTTTATTACCATTAATTTAAAGACTGAATGAATGTAATTTACAAAAAACATTACATTCATCACGTATGTAGCCGGATTCAATTTATTTTCTCAGATCTCTGTAATGCATTGATTTTGATTTTAAGGTGAATAACGCTCACGAAAATACAACGACCGACACATTAAAACCAATTTTATAAATGCATTATGGTCAGGGAAAACTACATAAAACCCTGACCGAGAAAATATTACAAGTAAATAAAAAACAATATTTAATCGACGGATCTATTTGATTCCACAGAGAGGTGACTCTAGGGAAAAATGAAGATTTAAAATGGTTAGTTCTACATCTGGTCTAAGGCCAAGCTATGTTGCTTTGAACCAAAACGAGTGGAAGCCCTGTTGACAAACGCTGCTGGTATTTGAGATTTAATTTCGGAAGAACAGTGACCAAAATAATATTTGTAAAAAAGCGATAAAACACCTACTTTGCGTCTGTGCTCTAATGAGTCAATTGATAAAGCAATATTTTTATCGTTAATCATGTGAATAACTCTATTTTGAATTCTATCAAGACATTTGAGATTAGATTTTGGGGCACCACCTCAGACAAATGAATTAAATTTTATCATAGGCCTAACATAAGCCTTGTATAATTTAAGAACTTCTATAGGGGTAAAATAAAAGTTACACCGTCTAATAAAACCCAGAAATATCACTTGAAATGTCTAAGCCCAACATTCTAAGAGAGGATGACCTATTAATTTGAATGCCGTTTATTATGGGTGGAACATAATTTTGAATTTTTTTTTGTGAAAAAAGACTCGCTTGGAATTTCTGTGGATTAAATTCTACCCTATTAGATTTGTCCCATTCAATGACCTTGTCAATGCAAGTAAAAAGTGATTTATTCATAATTTGACGAGAGCAAGATAAATGAGAATTACAGTCCTTTTGGCTATTAAACTCAATAGAAGCAGACACTGTAGTATCATCAGCAAAAGAGTGGATATCACATGATGCCAATCTAAAAATATCATTGATATAGATCAAAAATAAGGTAGGCGACAAAGATGAACCTTGCGGTACACCAGCATTGATTTCATACGAGTCGGATGAAATGCCGTCTAATACTACCTTAATCGATCGTCCCATTGAATAACTCTCTATCCATTTAATTAGAGAACTATCAAGATTCAATGACCGAATATTATTGAGCAGGCTTTGATGCCATACTCTCTTAAATGCTTTTGAAATATCTAGAGATACGACACTTGACTCACTATATTTTTCAATAATTTTTCCCCACAAACGAGCAATAAGATCACCTGAAGAGCGATTCTTACGAAACCCATATTGAAAATCTGATAAAAGCGCATGCCTTTCGAGATAGTTCGTAATGTGAAATTTCACAATAGATCCCATTACTTTAGATAAGGTCGACAACAAGGCAATTGGGCGGTAATTGGAAGGAGAAGTTTTATCACCTTTCTTAGAAACCGGTTGAATATTTGCTGTTTTCCAAATAGAAGGAAAAATGTCAGAGTTTACTGATAATTTAAACAGTTTGGCAAGAGGTTTAGCTAGGGAAAAAAACATTACATTCATCACGTATGTAGCCGGATTCAATTTATTTTCTCAGATCTCTGTAATGCATTGATTTTGATTTTAAGGTGAATAACGCTCACGAAAATACAACGACCGACACATTAAAACCAATTTTATAAATGCATTATGGTCAGGGAAAACTACATAAAACCCTGACCGAGAAAATATTACAAGTAAATAAAAAACAATATTTAATCGACGGATCTATTTGATTCCACAGAGAGGTGACTCTAGGGAAAAATGAAGATTTAAAATGGTTAGTTCTACATCTGGTCTAAGGCCAAGCTATGTTGCTTTGAACCAAAACGAGTGGAAGCCCTGTTGACAAACGCTGCTGGTATTTGAGATTTAATTTCGGAAGAACAGTGACCAAAATAATATTTGTAAAAAAGCGATAAAACACCTACTTTGCGTCTGTGCTCTAATGAGTCAATTGATAAAGCAATATTTTTATCGTTAATCATGTGAATAACTCTATTTTGAATTCTATCAAGACATTTGAGATTAGATTTTGGGGCACCACCTCAGACAAATGAATTAAATTTTATCATAGGCCTAACATAAGCCTTGTATAATTTAAGAACTTCTATAGGGGTAAAATAAAAGTTACACCGTCTAATAAAACCCAGAAATATCACTTGAAATGTCTAAGCCCAACATTCTAAGAGAGGATGACCTATTAATTTGAATGCCGTTTATTATGGGTGGAACATAATTTTGAATTTTTTTTTGTGAAAAAAGACTCGCTTGGAATTTCTGTGGATTAAATTCTACCCTATTAGATTTGTCCCATTCAATGACCTTGTCAATGCAAGTAAAAAGTGATTTATTCATAATTTGACGAGAGCAAGATAAATGAGAATTACAGTCCTTTTGGCTATTAAACTCAATAGAAGCAGACACTGTAGTATCATCAGCAAAAGAGTGGATATCACATGATGCCAATCTAAAAATATCATTGATATAGATCAAAAATAAGGTAGGCGACAAAGATGAACCTTGCGGTACACCAGCATTGATTTCATACGAGTCGGATGAAATGCCGTCTAATACTAACTTAATCGATCGTCCCATTGAATAACTCTCTATTCATTTAATTAGAGAACTATCAAGATTCAGTGACCGAATTGTATTGATTAGGCTTTGATGCCATACTCTCTCAAATGCTTTTGAAATATCTAGAGATACGACACTTGACTCACAATATTTTTCAATACTTTTTCCCCACAAATGAGTTAAATAGGCAATAAGATCACCTGAAGAGCGATTCTTACGAAACCCATATTGAAAATCTGATAAAAGCGCATGCTTTTCGAGATAGTTCATTATGTGAAAATTCACAATACATTCCATTACTTTAGATAAGGTCGACAACAAGGCAGTTGGGCGGTAATTGGAAGGAGAAGTTTTATCACCTTTCTTAGGAACCGGTTGAATATTTGCTGTTTTCCAAATAGAGGGAAAAATGCCAGAGTTTACTGATAATTTAAACAGTTTGGCAAGAGGTTTAGCCAGAGAAAAATGACAGTATTTTAGGACAATTGATGGTAATCCATCAGACCCAGTTGCTTTGTATGAACTCAGATTTTTAAGAACTTTAGAAACAACTCGGGAACGAAATTTTGGGCATAGATGAAGAAACAGTAATGCATGCTGGTGGAGATTGGTTAGGGAGTAAAGGGAGAGTCGTTGCGGATGCAAAGTGAGACGCTAATAAATTAGCTTTTTGGTGGTTTTATAATAGTTATTATTATAAAACAATAAGGGGATAGATGATGTCTTATCGCTAAAATTCCTTTTTACCAAGCTAGCAAACGACCAAAAAGTTCAGTTGTTTGCTTTAGAATCTAATACATTTCGTATTCGATTACGAATTTTGAGGTCATGCTTTAATTTAGACCTGATTATGATAGCATTCGATTTATTACGGGCTATTCTAAATTTAATGAGATTTTCATTAGAAGTAATCCTTCGAGATAATTTAAATGAGCACATTTTTTCTCGGAGATAGCAGACTTACAATTTGCATTAAATCATTGAGTTTTGTGCAGCCGATTTCTTTTATAAAAGCTAGGAATGAATAACTTCATTCCTTTTAAAATCGCCGAAGTTATAAGCTTGGATTCTGTATCAGCATTATTACTTTTAAAACACACAGACCAATCAAAAGAAGAGAAAAATAGATTGAGACTATGCCAATTAGCATCATTTAAATTCAGGATTAGCCTAGCTGTACATGTAATAAGCTCCGAAGTAGGTGGGGCAATCGGAAATTTCGCTGAGACCAATGCATGATCAGAAAAACCTAGAGGAGCATTAACATCAATAGAATATTTGTTCGGCCTGGTAGTCAAAAACAAATCCAACAAATGAGATGAATGACCTAATATATCAGGGTACCGAGTTGGCTTGTCTACAAGTTGGACAAGACTATTCATCCCCGCAAACATATTCATTAATTTTAATATTCATTATTCATTTTAATGAATATTAAAATCTCCCAAGACAATTACTTCAGACAATGGAGAGATCTGGTAGATCATATCAATTGAACTTGAAATTATTTCAAACTCGTGACATGTCTCAAACTCGTGGCATGTGTTAGATTTGGACTACGGTACAGAGAACAAATAAAAATAGAGCGAGATTGGAATTTAATTTCAATCCACAAAGTATTAAACGCAGGATTGGAACTAGGTGAAATAAATTTGGGTACATTAAAGTGGAGATCTTTCCTTACAAAAATAATCACTCCTCGATGTGAAATCAAATCGTCAATACGCGAATAACCCGGACAATTGAAGTCATTTGGATCGCCTAAGTAAGAAACTTGAACTTCACCTAAACTAAGAATGGCAGGTTTGGTTAACTCCAGGTGAGTTAAAATGGAATTAAAATTAGTTTTAAAGCCCCGAATATTTGTAAAATGAATTTCAAAATAAAAGTTAATTTTACAAACGAAAAGTAAACAGAATGACGTAAACAACGTAAACAATAGGAACAATGAAACCAATTTTAGGGACCGATTGAATATGGAGCTATTGTGCAGCCGAACTCACTTACAGTGACGAGGCTTTCTAAGTGAATACCGCTACAAAGAACACCGGGTCAGTTCACCAAAATAAAATAAATAAAAAAAACGAAAAGCCTAAAAATATAAATAGAAAATTATATTATGTATTTCACAAAAAACTTATCTGTTTATTTTTTTGCTTCTTGACAGGTCAACGCATACTCGACGAATGTCATTATTACGAGAATGTGTCGAAAACTAAAGATGGCAGAGCAACTATATAAAATACACACGATCCGAACACGATGAGCTATTCCCAGAAAGGCACACTTAGGCATATTTATCTATTTCTGTAGACACGAAAGATACAGATGTATGTATGGGACTTGACGAATGAATCATTCATTGGAGGTTTAAGGAGATTCGTGATTTGCCGTTGTTTATACAACACGATTTATTGCGACAACGAAATGAATGTCGTCGGTGCAAAGAATGGCGCAGATTTAATTAAATCACTAATAGCATTTCTTTCATTGTCAATTTCCGAGATGCAATAAAGATGGATGCAATCCATCGGCAACATTTAGATTTTTAAAATACATAATATCAGTCAGTGGGAAAACTTCTAACTACCATTGCCGATGGTAATAGTTCATCAGTGTGTAAAACAACCCCAAATCTTACAATAATTGTATCTAATACTATTATTGTCTTGAAAAATAACAAAATGGTAATGGCAAAATGTTAACGTTTGTTGTTATTGCTGGCAACAAAGAAACGCATAAATTAAATTGTTACTGCCATCGTTTAATTTATCATTTGTTGATGGATACCGAAAAAAGTAGCACAAGTTTTTTATTGGTTTCTGTTTACAGTGTTACCATATAAAAAATAATGGCGATGAAAAATATAATAAAAAATTTAGCAAATTGTCTCCCCCTTGTGAATTTTATGGATAATATTTCGAACAGTGGGGAATATTTTTAAGTGGATTTGTTATTTTATTGTATTTCACAAACAATTGTACTAATCTTAACCAAAATAAAATTTAATAGACACAAGCCACTCAATCACCACGATACACACACACAGTCTGCTTATTATTACTGCACAATTTAAAAGAATAGAAATAAATTTATTGGTAAAATCAAAGTTAAATGAAACGCAAACCGTATAAAATCAACCCCAACTACAAGATACCCAAAATAAAAAAATTGTTACCCTATTTATAGATCGATGGGATAGCCAACAAGAAACGAAAAAAAACCTTTGCGATTGTTGTTTTGGAAAACTTTTTTATAGTCTTCTAAATATTTTGTATACTCGCTAGACTTCCTCGTAGCCAAAGTAAAATACTCAACTCGAATATAAACAATACAACAACAACAACAACAACACTAAAACAAACAACACAGACGATCCATTAGGGGTAAACTTTTATTATTCTAACGTCTTTATTCAACAAAACTTCATCTTATAAATGAATCAACCCAATATACATTTTTTTTACAAAGATCTTAAAATAAAATCGAAATGGGAATGAAAATGTTAAAAAAACAAGAAAAAATCGAAAGAAATTCCACTGTTATATAATTTTTTTTTTGTTGTGCAGAAAACTATATACCCTACGAACAATAATGGCAGGCATATTGGAAACAAAAAAAGGTTTTCTCTTTTAATATTTAAACGACGTGTGGTCGTTTTAGATTGCGTGAGCTGAATTTAACATGTGTTTACAATACATATAAAATGTATGTGAAGATTGCTCTATTTATTATGGACCGAACTCTATATAAAACTGTTTGTGTGTATATGTGTTTCAGGGAAATGGAAAATCTAATTCACAAAATATATGACACTACGTCATGTGATGTTTGTTTTCCATATCGTTAAGAATTTATACGCAGAGGTAGAACAGTAGGACGTTTTCTTTTATTATATAATACACATATCGGTCCATTAACGATATCAGTTAGAAATGGCAGGTAACAAACAAAAGAATATTGCAAAAGCAAACACATTGTTACGAGTTTGAATGACCTAGTATCTGTAGTAGGTGGTTGAGACACCAAAGGGAAGGTACATGTACTTTAAACAAGCCTGTGGTTAGGCCTCATGCGTCGTAATAATAATATTCTGTCATTATCAGATTTGATCCCGAACTTGTTCTTTATATTGTTCTAGACAACCTGAAGAAGACAACTTGTTCTCTACCCCGAAGAGCCATCGGCACCGTCAGCGATTTCAGCACCAGCCAAATGGCGGCTCTCCTCTTTGAAATTGCTGCACCATCCATTTAAGAACAGCTCGCAAAACGGGACCTAGCTCGGTAAATCTTGTTTTCGTCACGTTTGGTGCTATACTTCAAGCACATATTTCTTCTCTCAAATGTCATTAAAATCTCTCATACTCTTCCGTCAGGGTCCAATTCTCACCTTCATCTTGTACAACTCTGATCAACATCTTGTACAACTTCAGCTTGTCGACATTTGCAAGGTATTTTGAATTTAGCAGAACACGAAGGTCATTTAAGCACGATTACGCGCGACAAGATATGCTTTAACATCCCATCCCACCCACACATTTATCATGAGTAAAATGAGTGGTCACCACTACTAAACTCCATATTGCATCTCTCTTCTAAATCAGTGACAAATTTTTTATTTTTATTTTTTGAACTCATTGATTTTGAGACCGACGGAAAATGAGAACCGTGAATATACTGAACCAACAAGTTGATCTAGCAGTTCTTGGATACCGTTGCTATTTAAGTCAATTACACACAAATATCATTTGTATATGCGAGAACCTGGTTGGAATGACGGTACAAGATTTTGTCCTGAAGTGTTTCACTTTGACTAGTTAAATTCTAACAAGAGATTAACAAATAACGAATACAGAGTATCTCCTTGCCATACCCCAGAATTAAATGCAGAGATTACTGATGTCAAAGTTCTCAACTTTGACCCAACATTGCGACTGCATTACTGTGATTTAACATTATCGCACATAGTTGTCAGGTATTTGCTAAGATTGCAAAACAAACCATAAGCTATTTTAAGTTAACGGTTTGGACGAAATTCTCCTTGGTAGTCACCTACAATTTCATCCGCTAGGGGAGTGATTCTCTCCAATATTATGTGAAATAGTAATTTGTATGCTGTGCAAAGGAGAGTTATACCGCGATAGTTTTCGCATTTTGAGCGATCAATTTTTGTAATGATAGGGCACAATGTGGCCATTTTCTATTCATCAAGCATAACTTCGCTTTGCCATACTAATCGAATATGGTCGAAATGATAGTTCCACAAAGTGTCCTCTCCGAATATAAACAGCTCAAAATTAATGTAATCAACCCCAAGGGAATGGTTTCTATTTAGTCCTTGCATCGCCAGTGTAAATTCTTCGTAGAATAGGTCCTCTATGCACATCTCCGCAGTCTGTATTTGACACATGCTGTACATTGAGTAAATCGGAGAAATGCTCCATCCGTTCAAAGAAGCTGCGAGAACTGCGATCATTGCTGAGTTGTTGTACTCTTATGACACTTTTTCCGTCTATAAATTCGCTTGGCGGTTCTTATAGCAAGGACCACTTTGCTGTTTGTGCGTTTGTAAAACGTATTCATGCTTCTTTATAGACTATATTAAGTTGATTATCATCAAAACGACACTCCTCCTCAAACCTATCATTTTTGGATTTAATATGTACCGTACCTAGAGTCCCCTGAGGAACACCGAGAACTTAAGTTTTCTATACCTCCCAAGAGCGTTCACATAATCAGAACGGGGGTTGGTTTTTATAATGCTAAAAAGATTTTGATATCATGCTTTCTCATATTTAACAAACCTCCACAGTTGAAACGTAAATTACGTTTTCTTGCAATTCTCAACTTGTACGAAAACTACTATATTAGATTTGCAGTGTCCAATTGATGATCAATGCGTACAAATTTGGCAGCTGAACGATAACATCTCACATCTTGGATGACCCGAGACTTTCCCCTAGAAATGAATGCACTGTCAATTAAATTTCGGGACATGTTTATAATATCTCGATTCCAACTAAAGAGAATTATCAAAAAGAGAACGATCTCAAACAATCAATACTTATCATGTGTTAAAATTTAACCAGAAAACTTCAAAACTCAACCCCAAGCAGATGACTAAAGTAAAAATGTTAGCGATACATCAGGATACCATATTTAGAACTACATAGAAAAGCAGTAAATCTTTAGAACCACCAATAGAATGCAGCTGATAATTGAGGGTGGCAAAAGTCTAAATCTTACGAGGCCGAGAAACGAAAGAATGTTTACGATAATTGTATGTTGCAAGAACCTAAGTACAAAAACTACTATTGCGAGGGTGTGTGCATGTTTCCAAGTGAATAATTTTATGAGGAAAGATTGTGTTAGCCACAATGAGGTCAATAGTCGAGTCCAAAAAGAGGCAACAATTTAAATTCTACTCGAAGCATTACTTCAAATCAACCAAGATATATTTTTTGTCCCGAAAACCATTTATTAATAAAATGTACGAAGTTCAGTGAAGCTAGTATAAGCTCTTAAAACAGATTTAAATTTATTAAGCGACATCAGCTATGTGCCAGTTGCTTATCGGATACGTTACCGTGTAGTTGATTGTAAACTCATTTCGTGTGCTCTGTGTGTAATTAAAAAGCACCATATTGCTGCAGTTTGGTAAACAGTCTCCTTACAGTCAATCTCTAAATAAAACTTCATCGAACAGTAGTTTGCATAGGTCAACATCAAACACTGTAATTGAGTAACTTGCAGTTATATGTAGTATTAGTGATACAAATAACGAAGTTGTATTACATTCATTAGCAAATAACAATACAGGATTGTCTTCAAAAATAAATAGCAGTCAGGTTTAATTGGATACAGTACTCGTGTGCGTATTTAACGCAACCTTATACAAACAAATATGTAAAACACTTCTTAAAAGACACAATTTAACTTTGTAATGGAAAGAGTATGTCAAATATTAAAAAGTCATAGGTACAAAGTTTGCATTCCAGTTATTGAAACTAGTCAAAACAAAACCCATTTCCGATACAAGGTAGAATTAAATATAAAATCCCGAGTTTCTGAATTTTTGATAGACCTAGAAATTTTAGTTTTACCAAAGTTTACTGATCATTTGCCATCGGACCCAAGTTGTTTCAAGTCCAGTGTCTTGCCTTTATTTATTGAATTGGTAGATTCCTCAATTCCGACCAAATTGATCTACTACTTGGTGTAGAAATATATCATGATGACATGATAGGACGGAGCTACCAAAAGATTTGCCCAATTTTATACCCATGGTTTTTGGATATACGCCATCTGGGCGAGTAAGAAATATCTATTAATAATTATTATCAATTAATAAAATATATTCAAAAGCAGGAGTTCATCGAATACTTACAAAACCTTCGAAAGGGTGGAAAATTTTTACGAAAAGTAAACTAAAGTCGCTAAGTCCGTTCGAGGATGACAATAAAATGCTAAACTATATTGTAGCATTTTATTAGACTACGATATTTGAATATTTGATAAGGGCAGAAATTTGTGAAAGACGGGAAGAGAATGCGGATGAAGCTTTCGTGACAAACCTCAAACAATTAGTCAGGTATAATGAAACATCTACCACCCGACATTATTAACCCATCAAAGCGATTTTATAGTACTGCCATCGATTTGTCAATATTTATATGTTTAAATTTGACCTTTCCACTCAATCATTTTTAGCTGCACTTCACAGATTCATATCTTGCCGTGGGAACTGTGCATATATTTATTCTAACACTGCTACAATTTTATGCTCACAATTCATTGCTGCTGATGATTTTTATTTTGATTTGAGTGAAATATCAATGTTAGTTATATTTTTGAATTTTGACAAGTACAAATTTAACGAAATAGCATTCAGTTGGTGTTTCTCACTTCATTTAGACTTGTTTGAGTGTTGTGCATCTCTTTAATCTTAACCTCAATTGTTTTGGGTACTGCACTTTTTTGATATTGCATTATTTATATATTGAGGTTCACTTAAAGGTTAATGGTTCAATTTTTATTTGCAGGTTCAGAACTTCATTTATGCCAAAAACATTTTGAAAATTTATTTTGTTTTCAATAATAGAAATGTGAAAGGTGGGAGTCTTAATAATACTCAGAAAATCTAATATTTTCAGACATAAATTTGGTTAGTCTTCTACTATTTCTTTGCTTAAATATGTGAATTGATTTGAACGCCACTAAAAACCTACTGCAAAACTAGAAATATCTATAGTGTAGAGTATAATTCTCTAATTTTAAAAGAAGAACCGCAGTTATAAAGTTTTGGCTACAGCAATAAAATATAAATTATTCAGAGCCAGCATTGATACTAGCTCGACTACCTTATGGAAACTCGAAACCGACTGTATTTTATGAATAGAGCCAATAGTGGATCATTAACTTATCTTGAGGACTCGAGATTTCTCAAATGATATACAACCAGAAGATCCTATTACTTTTGTTAAAAACCGACTCATCATAGGGACAATAAAGTAGATTATTATGATTATATACTCTTGGGCAGAAGCTCAAAAACTGTGAAGAATAGCAACACTCCAGGATCAATAAAAAAGGCTTGGTTGAGTTGCATAACCCTAGAACATGTGAAGGTGGTGCTTTAATAACTGGTGGTACTGTAGTAATAAAAAGGAAATGTTCATTTCCAATAAATACAGCGCAGTAGATTACGGTGGGCTGCAAGCTACCACTAAAAAAAGTATGCAGTGTTCAACGTTGGCCTTGGGGCTCGAACAAAAGTGGTAATCGAGGCAACCCTATATGTGTAAAAGTAAAGTAGTAGATCAAAATATGTCTACCATTCAGAATAGGGTACAAAAGTTACCTTAAAAATGGAACCATGAAGTTAAGTGGCTGACCGAAGTGCCTATGAGCAGAATAAATTTCGACTACGTCCTGAAAACAGATGCAGTGACTCCAGTAAATATATTAGAAGGTTTTGTTAATAAATGGTAAAAATAGCGAGTTGTTGCACAGAGCCGTTCTGGCAACCAAAAATGCCAACATCCAAAAGAGGCAACTAAAGAGATATTTAAAAAAAACGTCCTAAGTAATAGGCCTATAATTTAACTAAAACGGATAACAGACATAAGTTTTAGAAACCAAAGTAAAAAGGAGGATTAAGAGCTATATTAAGAGAACCAGTTGAGGTACAATGTAAGGTGTAGCTACAACAGAACAGCTAAATAATTAAATTTGAGTAAAAATCCCGACCACAGTCAATATGATTAAACTGCGAATCATCAGGACAATATATTTAGAATTATAGGGAACAAGTTACCGAGTGAGCCAGGAGGAGAGCAGTGATTCCTTGAAAACCACCAAGAGATTGTGATTGATTGTCACTGGAAGGGGGTAATAAATTAAATAAAATGTATTCATTAACTTTAATATACAATTAAATTGAGAGGTTATTGGAGAGACGGGCGCTATACATTGTAAAATATTAGGTCTAACCAAAACTTCATATAGTATACAAGCCCGATTGTCACCAATTTTTTTTCATTTTCTGGTCCATCTATACTTCAAAGTAGGTAATGAATACAATATAAAATTTTAGTTAAAAAAAAAAACAAACAATTTCTATGCTATTTTCGTGCCAACACAATCAAGTATTATAGATGGAAGAATGTGAGAGAGTATCTGCGTACTTGATGCAACAATCAAGCTTGTAATACATTCGTGTTGGTTTTTGGTCTAACACATAGTACTTGTACACAATTGGGTGTAAAAATTGTTTCATGATAACCACCGGAAATATTTGAATATGACGACGTTATAGGGGTTCTACCATACACCAGAACCTGTAGCAGATATTTTCTTAAAAAACAAGAAGGACAAGTACCAATTTTACTACCATGCAGTTAGACCCTTATCGTTTATTTAACGTGACGTAAGTCTGTCTCATAGACATAACGAGACGTAAGTCTCATAGTACATCAGTCCAGTGAAATATATCTTATACAGCAGACCATTTTATAAAATTGACTCATCCTGCAAAAAAATTACTTCGAGTATCATTTGGTTTTTGCCTTTGGAAATATTGGGTTGGTAGATTTATTAAAACATTAACACTGATTTACTCTAATATTCAACGGACTTAGAAATATCTTGCAAAGAATTTCATGATGCGGGAATCTAAATAATTTCTACTTTGGGCATATATATCCAACCAACGAATGATTTTTTCAAATTCTATCTTTATTTACCTGATTTACATTCCGCACAACTAATATATGGTCAGAGTTTTAAGACAGCCTGAAACGAAATGCAGCATTAACACTAGTGCAGAGAAAGTTTTTGAATAAAGTTTTCATGGATTTGCCGATACATCAAAGGAAACCTCTACGCTTAAGTAATGTATCAATGGTAAGTACTTTCAATCGGAGACGTCAACGTTAACGAAATTTCAGCAAAAAGCAAGGTGACACCAATTAAAACCATCCGCATTCTCAAACGGAAAAAACGCGAAGCTCCTTTTTCGATAAAATATTAGATTTACTAATAATAATAATATTATTATTATTATTCAAAGCGATAATTATTTTACCTTTACAAAGTGGTTTTTAGATTCCAAGGAACCAACCAACTGTTCCAAGGAGAATCATGCCGATTGTACTTCGAGGGCCTGGGTCCGCGGAGTTAAAAAACGCCTGGTAAAGTAATTTTTGAAGTTTAACCTAATTTATTTAAAACCAAATACCGAAAAGTTAAAAACAAATGAAGATGAGGATTTGGAAAATGCACCATGGTATATATCGCTATAGAGTGCATCAATACAAACCCCTAAACAAATCTGAGATATATGTCAAAATGCTAACAAATTGCTAAATAGCAGTTTTGAAAACAAATATCAACGACGAGCACTTCCGTTAACAGGTATCAAAACAAATTTGTTTCAAAAAAAGGTGTCGATAAAAACCCCGTTTAGCCATCTTAGTAAATACTATAATGAGCTCTAGGTCATAATCTCTTGATACCATAACTAAAATAAATTATCAAAAAAAAAAAAAAAAAAACGATTTCAAGCAATCAAAAATTATCATGTGTTAAAATTAAGCCAGAAAACTCCAGAACTCAACCACAGAGATTGCGGTTGATAAATAGTGAATAGCAACACGCTCTAAAATACGAAAGTCTACATTTTTGGAAGCCGAAGAACGAAATAATATTTGAACAAACTAAGGATAGGTTTTGTTATATTGTAAAGAGTTTGGGTTATCGCGGATGAGGCCCAAACTTATGTATAAATAACTCAGTTGCGGTTGTTAATGAACAACCATGGTATATTTGTAATATCCCGGTCCTTTTTAAGGGGATTGCAGTGATTGTTCTTCCACAAATCAAATCGAATATAATTTCATTTTTTATACTAAAAATTCATTTGTTGTGTTCATTAACCTTCGCCCAATAGTTGGTAGAGTAGAAAACTTTAACATTACAACTGTGATGAAGTTCGCTATTAATGTTGGGGCATATTCATTTAATGGGCTAATGCTGTATTGCTGTACTGCATGATGCTCAAATGATACCGAAATAATACGGTAGATGTTGTAGGCATTCGATTGAATTAAGGGTACCTGAACATTAAATGTGACCATATTTGTCACAATTCTTGCCCTTACTGTTACCACTTCATGAACATCAGCTAGATGATAAACAGGTAGAAAGACTGAAGTGGATGCATGATCCTTAATTTTCCGTATAGTTCATCTTCAAATTGTGTAGAAGTGATTAATTGTGAATTTATTATGCCATTATGCGCATGCGTGTTAAAATAACCGAATCACCGAATAAATCGCCCATGAGCACTAACTGTTTTTTTTTTATATTTAGTTTTTGCTTTATCAATTTCGCGCGATGTTGCATATTATGTAGACAGTTTTTGCTCCAGATTTAACAAAATTCATTGTCATCCTTTCGACTAGATGCCACCTAGATGATAGTTGTGGTTTTAATTGAAGGAGCTGGTCGTAAGGCGTGGCAAGCAAAGAATTGCCTATTAGAAAATTTTCTTTACTTAGACATTCAAGTTCGTTTGGATCGTCTATTAAAGCATCATTAATTCTTCGATTTGACATTTAAAAATTGTCAATTCTTCGAACGTTAGTAGTGCCGGTGCAATGGTTTTCTTCATATGTTGTTTTACTAGTTTTACTTTCGTTTTCCATAGACCGCCAAAATGTGAAGTATCCCTTGAACCGACAACTTGTTCGAAATGTCGTTTGAATGATGAAAGATGGCCTGCAGATATTTATTTGCTGCAACAAATTTTGTTGCGTTATGATGTCAAATCACTAATTAGTTCCCTATGCATGCCTTCGTCGTAAAACAGATAACCTTTCTGGCTTTTCGATCCCCTGTCCTTAGACATTCGAAAATGTAGGAGTCCGGCATAATCTATCCCCGTGAGAGTAAATGCTCTTAATGATGTCATCTTTGGTAATGGTAGGCCATCCATTAGTTGGGTTGCTCGACCAACATTAAATCTGAAGCACCTTTCCTTTAAGTTTATAATCATCTGCGAAGGCTATGTAGATTACGTAACTTATATAATTTTCAATAACAGTTGGATCTGTTGTTATTATGCTAAATGCGGACACAAAACAGACCTGCTTCTTTTATAAATCCCGCTTCTTTTCGGCTATTACCGGATTGATTGTAATATTAGTCCTGCTTCCTAACCAATCTGGCCCGACCACCATAAATTATGATCGCACCGCTTATCAGGGTATTCACATGGTTGGTTACAGGTAACCTCCTGTTGTTTTACCAGTTTATCAGTATTTTCCACGCATCTGCATAGTTTACTCCTGTTGTTGGTATGTGATTCAGAAGTTTTGCTGCCTCTCCTTTAACATAAGTCGTGAGGTAGCTGATTTTGTGTGAGTCAGTAAGACTCACACAAAATCACTCATTATAGTGCCATTATAGTGCC
Organism: Tipula confusa; assembly: GCA_963556175.1. Taxonomy (NCBI): domain Eukaryota; kingdom Metazoa; phylum Arthropoda; class Insecta; order Diptera; family Tipulidae; genus Tipula; species Tipula confusa. The sequence continues at coordinate 99,787,490 of OY744476.1, read as the reverse complement.
ATTTTCACTCATTATAGTGCCTATTGAAATATTAAATTATTTCGATGAGTATTGATTTTAGTTTTGGTTGATCAATTGCTAATTGATGATGCCTCTTCCTTGTGCTGATTGTTGTTGTATATCCTCTTGAAGCCTGGCTGTCGTCTCATCTACTTTTACACTAATTATATCATATCGTTGTTGTATGAAATATGGAATATCCAACTGCTGCAGACCCCGGATATGGTTCATTTGTATGTCTTTTTTTTTATGAGTCTCCTCATTTCCATTGATATTTCAACCGAACTATCACTCCCTATAAGTGTATTTTCAATGTTAACTGATAGTAGTTGGTATGACTCTGGTATGGCATGCTTTCTATATTCAAGAAAATTGAAAATTGTAGACGCCTGAATCGTAGGCGTTGTTGAGGCTCCATTTAAACGTTGTCGGATCTCAGCAAGGAGTGGGCCATTAGTTATTGCTAAACTTTTCCGTTCCATGAAGTATCCATGTGAAGGTTGTAATGTAGTATCTGCTATTATTTGTTCATGGTTGTCTTCATATTGTCTTATATACCTCTTTACCTTTTGGATTTATGCTTCAAGATTTTTCTTTGTTTTTCTTTCTGACCCATCCTTTTTATAATTTGTCTGCAGAGTCTCTAGCTTTGCGGCAATTTCTTGTTGGTCTTCTAATAGTGACTCTATCATCTTACTTGGATTTTTCGGCTATAAAGCTTTGAATGTTGTTGTTGTACTTATACATCTAAGTGAGAAATGCGAGTCTCTTTTCGTGGACCGGTATGTTGGTTTAGGTGCCAGTTTAAGTGGCCCGGAGGACCAAATGTTATATTGTAAAGAGTTTGGGTTACCATGGATGAGGCTCAAATTAATCTAACTAACTCAGTTGTAGTTCGACCATCAGTCACCTTATTTATTTTCTTTATACAGTATTACGATGCATGAATTTATGGAAGCCCAATGTATATAAATTAACTTATGCAGTATTAGTAAACTACTTAATGTTGCATCAACATTTGGGTAGCATTAATATATTAACGAATTTATGTTACATCAACAGGTTTGACTAAGATTCACAGCAAATGATCGATGGACAAAGGAGCAACTCCTTTAAGTTGATAATTTTATGTTGCCAGAACCAAGGTACAAAAACTACTGTGAATAGTTATTTAAAACAATTGCAGTCATTAAAAATCGAAAATGAGATTCATATATTACTTTATAAATATGCCAATATAATAAACACGAAGCTTTATTTCGACTATACCAATATCTTGAACCATCCGTATTTTTGAAGCTAGGAAATGTTTGTAGCACAACAACGACCAAACCAACTTTAAAGCCACAATCAGATGGAATTGAAAAACTTTTCTATAAAATACTAGAAGAGTAACTGCCAAACAAGGTGAATGACAACTGCAATAATCAGACTTCTCTGTTTGTGTGGAAGGTACCCTTTTTTGGAATACGAAACAGACTCAAAATTTTAAGATTTTGATTAGAATTGAAATAGATTACGCGTCTTATTTAAAAATTGCTTAGTACGAGTACAAATCTTTTACTTTAAAATTCGTATCGTAAGAAGAACATTATCGGATGTCATGTAAAATCAAAAATAAGATAACATTTTTAGCCACTTTCCCAAGGCTTTGGTATGTTGATTTTTAATGTCATGCAGTTCATTATTTACCCCAACTAAATTTTGTAAGTAAAATTTACAGGGTCCATTTTGGTTGCCAATTAAATTCTACTTCCCATAAATTAATAGTATGAAACCATTCCATTCAAAAAAATGCTTAACATGTAACGACTAATTCCATAACCACAACAAAAAAAAAACATTTGTCACATGTGATCATATAGAGGTAGCTAATTTAGTTTAATGTAAATGAGTTTTTTGCTATGTTTGTTTTTGTCAGGATGTCAAATTAATGCCGAAATATTAACTAAATAGAACAACACATGTAAATGTGTATACATATTTATATATATATACATTTATATATGTTGTACTCAAACTCAACATGAACATGAACGTTGAATGATAATTCCATTCCATGTTACAAATTTAATTTTGTGTTACTAATTTAAAGTTGTTTTCTTTTTTAATTTAGTTTTTCTTGTTTTCGGAAAATTATCTATATAAACATGGGTTAAATAAAACACTGTGTGGTTGTCTGAGTCCAATAACGAGGTGATTAAAGCGTTGTGGACCAAAAATAAAAAGTTCAAATAGTTTTATACCCGGATTACAATATACAGAGTTACATTTTAGGGATGTTACATATTGGACAAGCTTAAAAAGTTCGTAAATTTTATTACCCGTAAAATTGTCAAATCGAATCATTGCTTTATATAGATAGGCGAAAGATCATTTATCATTTACGTAAATCACATAAAACATATGTGTGATGGCGGACTTAGGCTACAACAGCAACATCAAATTTAATAACATTTTTGAAATTATAAATCATGAAATTTAATTTTGCCATACACATTCATATTGTAGCCACCATGTATGAAGAAAGCATATATATATACCCGAGCACTGTATATAATATATATATATTATAAACATTTTCCGGACTATCATTTTATCGCGCATTCATTTAATAAATTATACGCCAAATCATTGCAAGTAATTGAAAAAAATAAAAAATCAAAAAAAAATCGTAAAATGAAAAGAAAATGTAAAGCAAAAAAAAAATTTTGTACAATATAAAAATGAAAATCGTTATTTAGTTATTTCCTGAATGAATTTATATTTACCACGCAACATACAACAAAAAGAAACTGTATGTATATGCAAATCATTTTGTTGTATGCTAAACAAAGTACAGCATAAAAAAAAATTTCCGTTTCTACGAACTTTTGCTAAAACAATTAAAAGACTCACAACACTGTTCGGTTGGGAAGTCAGCTAACAAAAAACCAAACCAACAACATCAAGTCTAATGTATGTACTATATATACAGGCTTTATGGAAATGATTTTTTTTTTATGTTATGGTTTTATAAATTATGGCGCTATATACAATGTCTGGTGAAAATTTTCATACATCTATATATATCTTCGCAACTTGTGGCTAACGAATTGTGGGTAAATAAATTGAACACTTTAAATGGTTTTGATAGACCGAATTACAAGAAAGATGGATGTTTTTAGATCTAAGCAAGTCAATCGAATTACTAAGCAATCGTTGAAGCTAGAGGTGACCCCAATAAATTTGTTTATATAATCAAAATCAACAAAAATGGTAGCGGGATAATTCCACCGTTTTTTTCGTTCGATGAAAAGAAGTATCATTGGGTCCTTTATTTGGAAGGCGACAACCAAAATCGAGCATTTATCTTATCTACTGCTGGAGATTTTATCTTCAGCATTTTGCAAAAATTGTGTAACGGGGACGTGGTAAGTAAGGCATTTAAGGAACTTAGTGGACTATTAGCAATATTTTTGTTCACACGATACAAATTTAATAAGACTGTCATAAAACCGAACCAAACTTATGCTAAATGACTTTCCGATTTTCGTGGTGTAGCCAGAAGTTATGCTTTCCAGTGTGCTAAGAACACATATAAAACTTCATTCGTCGATGATTTTATTAGATCGTTATATAATCGTTATAAACACACCACACGATGGTTCGTGTGTCATATCTACAAAAGCAAGACTAAACGCTCGATGAGGTGCTAGAAATCGCAAGAGTTTATGAATCTATAACGAAAACATGTTTGTCTATGAAAGGAGAAGCCGATACAGCCGAAATAAACAAATAAGCCGATGATGCGGTTGGTTTTGAAAATCGGTCGAATTTCGGTTTGAAATATTGCCTTTCGTGTCCTAAATGTATTGACGAACACGATCGTCGACACTGCCGGTTTACCAATGCCATTTGTGATCACTGTCGATCCACATCAAGGCTTAATAACCAATATCTAGATAATCACCAACTCGGTAAAAACGAATAACGATGCCGTGGTCATTATCGGTACCGCTCGAGTCCCAGTCATAGTCCAACCTAGGAAACCAAATGTTACAAATTCAATTGATGGCAACTCACCATCATCGGTTGTTAATGTAAACCTCGTGCATTAGGATTTGGATTAGATTCAAAGTTAACGGTCCTTCAATATTATTCCAAGTGGATTCTGGTGCAACTTGTTCGATGGTTGGTCTAAACGTTTACCAACAACTTGGAAATCCAATTTGTACACCGACATTGACATTTTTTAGAGCATGTGGAGGAAACACAATTAAGGTGAAAGGCACGTGCTACGTAAACGTCATGTATAAAAATTATAGGTATGTTTTACCGTTATTTGTTGTAGACCAGGAGGGTATATATCGAATATTATGGGCATCAACTGGTTTTAATCATTTAATTTCAAAATTGTACATAAGCCTAAAAATCTAATGCTGTGCCTCGATATTTTAAGCCCCGAGCAATTTCATTTGCAATTCAAGCCGCTGTCAAGAAGGGATTGGAATGACTTGTCAGTATATAGGAGTGCTCAAACCTGTACAAACCATTCAATGGGCAACCCCAATTGTACCAGTAAAAAATTCAAACGAATAAATTCGGATATGTTCGGATTTCAAAGTAACACTAAATCCACAAATTGAAATCGACCGGTATCGGATTTTATCGACCACAACGTAGACAATATTTCACCAAAATCGATTTAAAAGATGCATATTTTCAAATCGAACTGACGAAGGAGACTAAAAATGTCATGGTAGGGTACACATCGTTTGAGATTTATCAGTTCCAACGACTACCATTCGGTGTTGCAGTGTTCTAATTGTCAGCGGATCAGCTATTAAAAACTGACCCCGACCGCGGAACTTGAAAGAAGAATAATCTTTTATTGAAAAGGTAAATTATTATAATAAATTTATCCAGAATTTTTCCAATTTAGCAGCGCCATTAAATAAATAAACTACGTTCAAAAAATTCTCAATTTCAATGGACGCGACTGTGCAGGATGAGGCGTTCCAACAACTTAAGGGAGCTATTGAGAACGCTGCCCATTTGATTAGTTTTTGTGATGATCTTTCCCTTATATAAGCGACCGATGCTTCGGCACACGGCATAGGAATCGTGCTCTCACATTGTTTTCCGAATGGAACCGATCATCCAATCGCATTTGCATCCAAAACTCTGGATAAAGCTGAACCAAAATATAGCCAGATAGAATAGTCAAATAATCTATCATTTATGGTGTCACTAATTTTGCAGACTGATCAAACACGCATAGTCATTTCACCAATACTCAAAGATAAACCGCTTGAGTTGTTCCATCAAGGATACTGAGTTACTATCACGATGAAATAGCTTCCTAGACGATTTTGCTTGTGGCACTCGATTGATTATGACATTGAAAATATGGTAAACATTGCGAGGGTTACTTAACCTATGGCAAATCATTAAAAAAAAAAATTTCTGAGTGGCCAGCACCATCCAGCCCATGGGAACGGATACACTTTGATTTTCCTGGCTCGTTTATGTCGAAAATGTGGCTAATCGCTGTAGTTCACATCATCTAATTGCAGCAGATCTCCTGCCAAAATCCTGCATGGTAGGCAAGCAAGAACGTTACTGTCATCGTTAGGCGAGCCTGAACAAATCCATGTTGCGGAGTTTCCTTCAACTAAATTCAAAATATTTGATAGTGTCTATTCTAAGGATTTTGTAAACAGAGGAAAGTGGAGGAAAAGTCACATTTCAAAATGATTAGATCGATAATTATATATGGTTGTAACGAACAGGGAGATTTAGAACCGACATCAAAACCAACTTCGTTGTCGAGTTTCTGGATAACCGGCTGAAGCCGACAAAATCGAAGGCGAATTACCCAGGAAAATTATTGATGCATCGACCATTATAGTACAAGAATTTTCATCAACAGCATCTTCGGGTTAATCTGCAACCTCACTAGGCCCCATACGGTTGCAAGACACAACTACCAGTGAAAGTCAACCAACTCCAATAAGACGATCATCACGAATAATCAAAAAAAAACTTCGAGCATCTCGAATTATTGAGGACTTAAAATTATTATCTAATCTTGATTTTCTTTCCCATAGACGTAGTGTGGGAGCCTTTTGCGGGTTTTACAAGTTCTTTCAAGGTCAAAATGCTGAGAACTGGAACCAAATCTTATTGGTCACGTGTTTAAATGGTCACGTGTTTTATACCAATCAAATGGATAGTTGCATTCCCTTCTGCAATAACAAGCATAGTTGCCAAGAGTTCAGAGTTTTGAGATAACTTACCACTCCCTATTTGGTCTTAGAATCAATATTAACAAGCCGACATCCTGTTATATAACTCTTATTTCAAAACAAAGTCAGGCTCATGCAGGTGCAAAGTTAGTTTTATTGGATGGAGCCACAAAATGGCATCAAGTCATGCATCAAGATAGTATTTATCGTCAATTGAACGAAAAATCATGGTTCGCGGACGAGATATTAGAGAACCACATACCTATATGGTACCACATGCTCAAAGAACACTTGTTGTAGAAACATCAATAACATTTCGTGATCAGTAGACAAAATCTCATTAATTTTAATTGGTCAACAATCTCCCATCTGTTGACTCCGAATTCAGTAAGTGGTTTCTTGATCTCGGTGACGGAATACTTACAAATACTGAAAATCTAGATGATGATCTTACAATAGACAATGCACCCAATTGGCTATTTAAAGCAATCCTAACGCAAAGTGCTTATAATCATTGAGTAAAAATTGACATCAAATTTTTATAAGTTAACGGACCGAAATTATATCATTAAGTTCCTGCACAGCCAAACTACTCCATAGGAAAGCCACCTCCCAAGCTAGATTTGAAAGTAGGAGTAATTACCATATTGCTAAAAAATATGTTACATGGTTGGTTCGATGGAACAAGATCACTATTGAAAATTTTGTTGTTTAATGTGATAGCTGCAGAAGTGTTGACTTGGTCAGAAACTGGCAAGATGGGTTCCTTTGGGTAATATTGTTACAAATAAAAAATCAAGAAAAAAATCAACAGCATTACAGGCAAAAGTTGACCCTTTACTGAGATCTTTTGCAAGATCTTTCAAACCATGTTTTTACCATTGGTAAGTGGTCAGCCCAACGAACGATTTTACACACAATTAGTCACAGCGTTGTCGTCAGTGGCAATGATCGAACTCACGACCGTGATGGTTTTAAACCAACACCTTAACCATCACTTTACGACTGTTACATATATAAATAAATAAATAAATCGTGCCTGCGGTGGCTTTAAACAATTCAGTTATTTGTGCCCTCTTACAAATCTAGTGGAGAAAAATTCACAGAGGCTCCTGGCGCTTAGGCCTTATGAATGGCCGTTCTTCTATTAATGGAATATTAGGCAATGAACCAGTTGACTTACTGGTTAAAATAGCACAAATTTAACACTAAGTTTTAGCAAACTATATATAACATTGCATGACTTTATAACACATATGAAACTCCATATAAAAGAAAAGTGGACAGAAAAATGGAACGAGTATATAAAGAAGAAAACCACAACAAAAAATTCAAAACCACAACAAATTGGCCTTAAAAAGATCCCGCTTTGAAAGTCTTGTTAGAATACGATTCAAAATCGGACCAACTCGTTTCACTCATGATTTATTGATAAAAAAGTAATCATCTACAATGTGATATTTGCCTTTGTCCTACTCTAACTTTCAAAAACATTCATATTTTGTCATATGTCCTAAATTTATAAATAAATAAAGAGAAACAATAATGTCTGCCTCCCACAAAGAAGCTTTGGGAAAATATGCACTCTAAAATGTATAAAAGCTTTTTGGTTTATCGATCGCTTATAACGCATAAAACCATATGAATATTTGTTAGCATTAAATAAAAAAAAATAATAAAATGTTACCTTATATTATTATGGCACAGCGTACTGATAACCTTGAATTATGTCCTCGTAGTTTGTTTTTCAATTATCACACCACTTAATAATGTTTTTGAACTACCGTTTTCGTAAGCATTACCGCGCACCACGTTACTCTACCATCATATGAAAATACAACGATGGTAATCATTACAAGGCATAGATGAAACATTACCAACACCAAGATATTTTCACATAATAGATGTCGAGACAATTGTATACTATGAAAAAATATTGCAATTATCGAACAACCTAGAGACCGTTTTGAGTAAAATTTTAATACGCTTTTCCACTTTTCACCATATTAAACACGATCGAGAACACTAAACACAACACTACTTGAACTATTTAACATATTTATGTAATTTAAATGAATAATTTAATTAATTTTAAATTTTAATTAGAATTAATTTTATTTTTGGGCACTAATTGATTATACGGCCACACAAAAACTGAACTAACAAAATAATTTATTGTTTGTGTCTGTATTTTGAAACTGGTTTGGTAGTATCATTTTTAAGCGATGTCAAACATTATCGCCACGGAGTTTTCAAATGCGACGCTCGTTGTCAATTGCACTGAACGAAAATCATGATTTAGAAGTGGATTTGAGATGAGATTATTTCATTTGAGTTACATTATTTAAACATAATGGTAATAGACATATACAACCGATATTTCAAGGACGTTGCTGTCTGATGCTATTGTTAAGACAACTAGACAAATCCGAGTCATTCATTTTTTTATATGGAACCATTATCGTTAACATTGATCTCATATAAAATTGGCGTACAAAATTTTAACGAGCCAGTGGAAACTTTTTTTTCATCATAAAAAAAGGAAAAAACATTCTAATTTTCATCAATGCCGATCAGGACTTTATTTTACAAACTATAAAAATGAACGCGAGGTGATTAATCCACGCCAGCTATTGCAAGAATTATAGCACAAACTATATTGGCCCCTGTAGTTTAGGGCACACGCATATCTCTTAAAGTATTTTTGCACGAGCATGATATCCTTAACGACCAACAACTGGAAATGGCCAGGGTGGAGAAAGCTAAAAATGAATACATGTCGGCTATAATCATAATTAACAGCGCATCACTTGCAGTACAGGGCTAAGACAGGTGGCTTGATCAGCTATGGTTTTGGCGCTGTTATGCTAAAAGTTTATAAGAAGGATAGGGCTGTTAAGTAAGAGCATCAGAATCAGCTGGAGGAACTTCGGCTTTGCACAGAACCTCAGCCAAGAAGTTGTATACTTTAGACGAGCAGCCACAAACTGTAGTAACTAAAGAAGTAAAGGAGCCTAATCTGATTACCGAGCTATCCGAATCAATGGGTGTATTATTCTGCAATCTTTTCACGACCGCGCATTCAGAAGAATCAGACATTACTGTGGTGTCGATTGATCTTTAAGCAGCAAGATGCTAAAACTAGTACAAATCAATCACTATCACTGTAAAGCAGCGTCAACTGTGCTCATGCTCAAAGTATAATGTATTCAAGAACCATGGTTCAATAAAGATTGAGTTCTTGGACTTAGGGCTGGTAACTATAAATTACTGTTTGTGCAGGTTGAAGATAGGATTCATATGTGCATCTTGCAAAGAACAAAAAAAAATGTCTTCCAATTTTAGCGATGCAGATGTGGTAACAGCTAGCAGTAAGGTAAGCAATCAGAACCTTTAGCTCGTCTCAGCGTACTTACCGCATAATCGGAATATCTTTCCGTTGGATAAAATGCGCAGCTTAATTACGGATGATCAGGTACGTAAAATCGGAATCGTCACCGAATGATCCGCAAATTCACACCCAATGATCTGGGGAAGTACCGATACGAACGAGAGAAGTGAATCACTCCCTGATTACATTCTAAGTAGTATCCTTTATATCTGTAATATAGGTTACAAGCCTACTTTTATAACTAGTAATAGACCAGAAATTTAGGATGTTACTCTCGTTTCAAACTTAATGTAAAATAAATTAGTTAATTGAAAAGTGTCCGAAGAACACTCCTTTTCTGATCATTCATTTCTTCAATTTGGATTGGATGTAAAAAACTCTAAAACTCCAATCTTTAAAGTAGAAGAAAGACCAATTGCGAAATCTTCAGATTAACTCTAGGTAACTCCTTAACAGAATTGGTCCTTAAATCTTCAGAATCAACACAGGAATTGGATGCCTTGGTCGAGAGGGTATCCATTTATTTCATTGAAGCTATTAGTGACCTATTACCAAATCTCGGCCACCATGGTAGACGAGGGAGCTACAAGTAACACAGCTGAGATGCAATATGCTCTTCAAAATCGCAAAGAGAACAAAGGCAGGTGTGGAATGGGAATCCTTTAGGGAAGTCCTCAAATCATATAAATACGAATTAAAAAGTGCCAAAAGCACAGCTTGGGGACTATTATGTGATAACATTCAGGAGTCCTCTGAGGCAGCTAGGCTACATAAGATTCTAATTACTTGTCTTGTCATTCCAAGTTACCTACAACGACCAGGTGGTACCTGGACTACAACAGGCGGGATCTTAGGTTCCTACATGAAACTCATTTCCTGGGATTTTCCGAATCTCCGACTATTCTGGCTAGAACTAATTGGGCTACTGGGAATATTGTCTGCGGAAATATTGTATACAGGAGAAACATCTTGTTGTTAGTAAACAGTTTTAATTCTTTTAAGTCAGCAGGTCCGGATGGTCTTATTCTTGCTGACATCCACAAATCCAGTGACTTAATGGTTCCCTGGCTTCAAGTGATTTTCAAAAGTAGCCGAGAACTATGTCATGTTCCAAACAAATGAAGTGAGGTAAAGGCCATTTTTATACCTAAGGAGAGAAAACGCTCTCATTGCGAGCCAAAAGACCTTAGGCCCATTCGCTCATCTTCGTACTTCTTGAAAACTCTACAGAGATAGATAGAAGCCTATATTAGGGGCTCAATCGAGCTGGTAAAGTTAGCAACATCTGCAAGGGTAAATCTGTGGAAACTGCACTGCATTCCCTCTTAGGTCTTATTGAAAAATCGCTCGAATATAATGAATTCTCTTTGGTGGCTTTCTATGATGTAGAAGGAGCCTTTAACAATGTCTAACCAGGGGCGATCACGCAGGCATTTCCAGATTTGAGGCTAGATGTGTCACTCGGATGCTGGAATGATCAAATGCTCAGTGGCAGGGTCATTTTGGCTAATCTTGGTGAGGCATCCGTCCGGAAATTTGTGGGTAGAGGTACATCACAGAGTGGTGTATTATCCCCCTTCTTGGTTATAAATGACCTGTTACTAAACCTAGAGGGGTCTGGTTTTAAAGTGATTGCTTATGCAGATGATGTTGCCATCGGTGCCGTCGGCAAATAGCCTAGCACTCTCATAGATATTATACAAAATGCTCTTGGTATTCCTACCAAATGGACCAATAGGTGCGACCTCAGTGTTAATCCACTAAAAACTGAATTGGTCCTTTTTTGGAAAATTGGCGGACCGAAGCAAAAGTTGAACCGCAGCAGTTCTGAATCCTGGAAAGATTAACTTCTTTACGGGTGGATTGAGGATTGACAGTAGAATCGGTTGTTCTGCAAGGAACCAAATTTCTCTGTAGTGTTTTTCAGACGGTGCTAATCGCAATCAAAGAGTCCATAGACTGGATGAAGTATAATGTAATATTTGTTAGGGGTTTTGGCATTTTTACGGACAATCAGGCTGCCATCAAAGTTCTACAGTCAGGCTTTATCACGTTGAAAGTAGTCCAGAACTGTCTTTCATCTCTTAACAAGATGATATAATAGTTCAACATTCAGCTTACAAGGGTGCCAGGGCGTTTCAATATAACGGGGAATTTAGAAGCTGATAAGCTCGCTCGACAGGGTACCTCTTGTCACATTTTACCATGCCACGCCGAAACGGAAGTACCGCTTGTCATGTGTAAACTGCTTCTACAGGAAATAACTCGTCAAAGTCCGGCAAACACTAGACTGAATCACGTTTGACCAACTAAGATCCATGCAATGGCGCAATATTAGCATAGTTACGGGTGTCATTACTAGACGTAGACTAGGTGCTCTCTCGCATGATTACTGTAGAAGTTGTAGGGATGAGGAGAGTGAGAAAACTATACTACATCTGCTCTGCACATGTCCTAGCCTGGCTCGATACAAGCTAAAGTTTTTGGGAGCTCGCCTCCTATGTGATCTGTCAGACCTCAGTAGGATGAGCGTCAGGGATATCAACTGTTTCGTTAGAAGCTCGAATTGGTTCCACTAGATAGTGAGTGGAGAAACAAAAAAATGTTGTAATAAGGCTATGGTAACATTTGTGTCTGTGCCACGTCTTTTAACCTATGATGTCCTTAGAATGTCATCTCAGAGTCTTTGGTATAATTGGATCCATACCAGAATACAATGTCAAAATAATTATTGGAGACTGTAATAGCTAAATCTGGTCAAAATCAGAATAAGTTATATGAAAATGTAGGTCCATACTCCCGACACGATCTAGCAACTAATAGTAGGGAAAGGATGATATACTTTGCGATCACACACAGTATCCATTTAGCACCATGGACAGACCCCCTCATAAAACGTCTCAAATTCAAGTTGACCATGTTTTAATTTCTGTCTCAGGTTATCCAATATGTTCTTATTGGTTGGCTGCCAAATTTGTAGTAGTGGTCAAAAATTGGTCACAGCAAACCAAGAATGGTAAAGTTTTTGCACAAGTCAGGAATCACAGAAAACTGTGATTCCTGACTGTGAAGGTCTGTATAAATGAAGATGAGATCACATAATATAAATGTTTTGTTAGTTCACATCATCAGGATGCTAATATAATGCTAATGTTATGGAAACCATTCAGCATCCCGATAATTTAAATGCTTCATGGGAGGTATTGTGGTAATCTCTAAGACTAGTGACGTAAATTAACTAAATTGTAATTTATTAAAGATTGGGTTCAATCTGCAATATTTCAAAAACATTTTTTCAGCTAATATTTGGCTAACTGGAGTAGTGATAAAACCATTCATCAACTTTACTTAAAAGAAACGTTCTGCTGTAATTTTGCCAGCAGCAGATCTTAGTTTAGTTTTTATTGTAATTTATCTTCTTTACATTAAATTCTTTTTATTAATTTCTAATTTGTCTTGCAATTATTTTCTAATTTTAGTGGTGCTACATCTGTAATTTCATCGGCAGCTAGAATTAAAACAATTGATCTTAATGATGAGTCTCTCATTCGTTTTGCGCATTTTTAACTTTGCTGTTTCCAACGATGGTTTTACCATTGGTATTTTTTTACCTGACTTTAATTTTATTCATGAATTTTTCTTGTCTAGGAAACTCACAAGATGTTATCAAATCTTACAAACTAATTAAATACAATTGATTAAAACTTAATCAATTGTATTTAATTGATTTCCCTTGGCTACACCATTGAGATGTTCTAATTTCAACCGGTACTTTCTGCTATACTGCTTGATTGTATAGTATAGTATATTTGTATAGTATTTTTAACTGCATTCAACCTACTAAATAACAAGTTCCTATACAAATACATAGGCTGCTTAGTTTTAAGAAGTTTTAAGAAGTTTGAAAATAAAAAGACAAACGCGAAGTTCAAAATGGTAGGTAAAGTACATCCTAAAACAACATTAGAATAAGGAGAAATATGATTGAATTTCCTAATACCAAAAATAAACCTTAAATTTAAGATCCACCTTGTGATTTCCTTTTATATATATATATATATATATATATATATATATATATATATATATATATATATATATATATATATATATATATATATATATATATATATATATATATATTATTGGACAAAAAAATGTATGTTCTAAAATTGTCTGTAAACCCCGATTATTATTATTTCATTTATACTAATATTTCCTGAACCAAACCTCAAACTATTCCATTCTAGTAAACTTTAAATAACTATAAAATGCACTGCCAATTTTATTTAGGGGACTCAACTAAACTTTTTATTTTTATCCAAATCCACATACAAATTTGCAAATTAGTAAACATCTTCCAAAAATTTTTAGAATACGAATTCAACAGGTCATGTCTAACACACACACACACACACAAACATATAATTGGATTTAAAAACCACAAATTTTGTGTTATAATCCAGCATCAGCTATAATCTATATCACTTTTCCAATGAAACGATAATAAAATATTACGGACAAAAAAAAATCATTACGCCATAAAAAGAAACCAAACACAAGAACTAGAACCATTTGTCTTATTTTTGACACTACGCCAATAAATGATATTAGGAACTTAATTTCTTTTTTGTGTTATTCAACCATGATATGGTTTTATACATATATATGAAATCGAATTTATGTATGTTATGTTTGGCTTAAAAAAATGTTTTTTTTTTTTTTGGTCTAACATATATTACATGATCCAATATATTTTTACTTGAAATTTGAAAAGTTTTCTTTTTCTATAAATAGATTGCCAACTTTGTGACGACTTTATTCTGATATACCCACTGTATATCGACATATTTTATAAACTCGTTAAATAACAACCCTCCAGAAAGGGGGTCGATCGATGATCGTTGAAGAGATCGGACGTGTTTTGTCCGTTCTCTTCATTTTAAATTTTTATTAATTTTATTTTTTTGTTTTAAATTGTGTTTTTGTGTTGTGTATGTGTGTGAATGTGTATACCAGTGCCAAGTGCCAATTAATGAAGTGGTTCGTGGACTCTGTCGATTTTCCCAGAGATCAGGTAGTATATAGATTATACATTATAGAGTAGTATATTGTAGTTGGTTTTGGTATATGTATATATATATATATAAATATGGTAATGCATGGTAATGTATTGAATACATATTTGAAGTAAATATTATATTTTAAATACATTTTAGTACATAACATAAGTTAGTACATAATTGGTTTTTTTTTCTTTATCGTGTTTCCCGAAAATAATTATTCAATACATTTAAATGCATTTAACGGGCGAAATAATGTGTATTTGTGTGTTTTGATATATTATAGCTATGTACTGTTTCTGTTATGTAAAAAATCTGTATATAATAATATGTATATGTAATATTATTATATACATGTTGTATTTATTGTGTGCATGTATTATACACAGAAAAATATTAATTTTTGTCGTGTATATAACAAAGGAGGAAAAGGGAAAAACGTAAAATTATATATAAGTGTCACGTGTGCTGTTACAGTTGGTTTTTAATTTTTATTTTGTTTTGTTTTTGAGTACATGGATATTTCATTCGCTTATATGTATTTTGCTTTTCTAAAATGAGATATATAATATAGAACAGGGTGATAACGCATATATTTATTGTAATATACTCGAATGTAAGTAATTCATTTATTTGTTTTGCAATTTTATTATTTTTTCCTTACGTCGATGCCTCAAAATAATTAATTTGTTGACCCAGGATGATGATCATCAATTATATTGATGATGATTATTGTTAATATAAATGTCTTGTGGATTGATAGTTTATCCATATATTGTTTGGGTTTAATTCTTCCAACAAGATAATGCAGGGCTTGTTTGCTGCACATTTTTGAACTTATTTATGACATAATCGTCACATAAATTGTTGTGTAAAACGCGCTTTTACTATCATGAAGTCATCATGGTAAAGTGTGAAGCATGGTGGTTTTTGTGGCCGTTTCTCACGTTGACTTAGCTATTTTATTATTATTTCTTTGATGTGGTACCCTTGATGTTCAGGATTTGTTAAAATTCCTGTGAGCATGACTTGAATTTGGTACTGGTGTTTGATGGTAATAAACTGGCCTTTTTCCGAGTTGCTACTGGGGCTTTCCTGGATACACTTTCTGGGTGCTGTGGACTCACTGATTCTGTTCATGTGTAACGTGGGCTAAAAATCGTGGTAATGTGGTCCGGTTTACTTTCAGGAATGAACGAGTTGAGTTGTTGCGATGGTCTCTTCAGATCTTATTTTTGATTATTAGTGTTTAAAAGTCGGTTTATACATTATATATTTATGTATTTAGATGCCTATGTATTTATATGTTTATGTATTTATGTGTTTATATATTTATATATTTATATACTTATGCATTTATATATTTATGTATTAATATATTTATATATTTATATATTTATGTATTTATGTATTTATATATTTATATATTTATGTATTTATATATTTATATATTTATATATTTATGTATTTATATATTTATATATTTATGTATTTATGTATTTATATATTTATGTATTTATATATTTATATATTTATATATTTATATATTTATATATTTATGTATTTATGTATTTATATATTTATGTATTTATATATTTATGTATTTATATATTTATGTATTTATATATTTATATATTTATATATTTATGTATTTATGTATTTATGTATTTATATATTTATATATTTATATATTTATATATTTATATATTTATATATTTATATATTTATATATTTATATATTTATGTATTTATATATTTATATATTTATGTATTTATATGTTTATATATTTATATATTTATATATTTATATATTTATATATTTATATATTTATATATTTATATATTTATATATTTATATATTTATATATTTATATATTTATATATTTATATATTTATATATTTATATATTTATATATTTATATATTTATATATTTATATATTTATGTATTTATATATTTATGTATTTATATATTTATATATTTATGTATTTATATATTTATGTATTTATGTATTTATATATTTATATATTTATATATTTATATATTTATATATTTATATATTTATATATTTATATATTTATATATTTATATATTTATATATTTATATATTTATATATTTATATATTTATATATTTATATATTTATATATTTATATATTTATATATTTATATATTTATATATTTATATATTTATATATTTATATATTTATATATTTATATATTTATATATTTATATATTTATATATTTATATATTTATATATTTATATATTTATATATTTATATATTTATATATTTATATATTTATATATTTATATATTTATATATTTATATATTTATATATTTATATATTTATATATTTATATATTTATGTATTTATATATTTATATATTTATATATTTATATATTTATATATTTATATATTTATATATTTATATATTTATATATTTATATATTTATATATTTATATATTTATATATTTATATATTTATATATTTATATATTTATATATTTATATATTTATATATTTATATATTTATATATTTATATATTTATATATTTATATATTTATATATTTATATATTTATATATTTATATATTTATATATTTATATATTTATATATTTATATATTTATATATTTATATATTTATATATTTATATATTTATATATTTATATATTTATATATTTATATATTTATATATTTATATATTTATATATTTATATATTTATATATTTATATATTTATATATTTATGTATTTATATATTTATATATTTATATATTTATATATTTATATATTTATATATTTATATATTTATATATTTATGTATTTATATATTTATATATTTACATATTTATATATTTATATATTTATATATTTATATATTTATGTATTTATGTATTTATATATTTATATATTTATATATTTATATATTTATATATTTATATATTTATATATTTATATATTTATATATTTATATATTTAAATATTTATATATTTATATATTTATATATTTATATATTTATATATTTATATATTTATATATTTATATATTTATATATTTATATATTTATATATTTATATATTTATATATTTATATATTTATATATTTATATATTTATATATTTATATATTTATATATTTATATATTTATATATTTATATATTTATATATTTATATATTTATATATTTATATATTTATATATTTATATATTTATGTATTTATATATTTATATATTTATATATTTATGTATTTATATATGTATATATTTATATATTTATATATTTATGTATTATATATTTATATATTTATATATTTATATATTTATATATTTATATATTTATATATTTTATATATTTATATATTATATATTATATATTTATATATTTATATATTTATATATTTATATATTTATATATTTATATATTTATATATTTATATATTTATATATTTATATATTTATATATTTATATATTTATATATTTATATATTTATATATTTATATATTTATATATTTATATATTTATATATTTATATATTTATATATTTATGTATTTATATATTTATATATTTATATATTTATATATTTATATATTTATGTATTTATATATTTATATATTTATATATTTATATATTTATATATTTATATATTTATATATTTATATATTTATATATTTATATATTTATATATTTATATATTTATATATTTATATATTTATATATTTATATATTTATATATTTTATATTTATATATTTATATATTTATATATTTATATATTTATATATTTATATATTTATATATTTATATATTTATATATTTATATATTTATATATTTATATATTTATATATTTATATATTTATATATTTATATATTTATATATTTATATATTTATATATTTATATATTTATATATTTATATATTTATATATTTATATATTTATATATTTATATATTTATATATTTATATATTTATATATTTATATATTTATATATTTATATATTTATATATTTATATATTTATATATTTATATATTTATATATTTATATATTTATATATTTATATATTTATATATTTATATATTTATATATTTATATATTTATATATTTATATATTTATATATTTATATATTTATATATTTATATATTTATATATTTATATATTTATATATTTATATATTTATATATTTATATATTTATATATTTATATATTTATATATTTATATATTTATATATTTATATATTTATATATTTATATATTTATATGTTTATATATTTATATATTTATATATTTATATATTTATATATTTATGTATTTATATATTTATATATTTATATATTTATATATTTATATATTTATATATTTATATATTTATATATTTATATATTTATATATTTATATATTTATATATTTATATATTTATATATTTATATATTTATATATTTATATATTTATATATTTATATATTTATATATTTATATATTTATATATTTATATATTTATATATTTATATATTTATATATTTATATATTTATATATTTATATATTTATATATTTATATATTTATATATTTATATATTATATATTTATATATTTATATATTTATATATTTATATATTTATATATTTATATATTTATATATTTATATATTATATATTTATATATTTATATATTTATATATTTATATATTTATATATTTATATATTTATATATTTATATATTTATATATTTATATATTTATATATTTATATATTTATATATTTATATATTTATATATTTATATATTTATATATTTATATATTTATATATTTATATATTTATATATTTATATATTTATATATTTATATATTTATATATTTATATATTTATATATTTATATATTTATATATTTATATATTTATATATTTATATATTTATATATTTATATATTTATATATTTATATATTTATATATTTATATATTTATATATTTATATATTTATATATTTATATATTTATATATTTATATATTTATATATTTATATATTTATATATTTATATATTTATATATTTATATATTTATATATTTATATATTTATATATTTATTATAATTTATATATTTATATATTTATATATTTATATATTTATATATTTATATATTTATATATTTATATATTTATATATTTATATATTTATATATTTATATATTTATATATTTATATATTTATATATTTATATATTTATATATTATATATTTATATATTTATATATTTATATATTTATATATTTATATATTTATATATTTATATTTATATATTTATATATTTATATATTTATATATTTATATATTTATATATTTATATATTTATATATTTATATATTTATATATTTATATATTTATATATTTATATATTTATATATTTATATATTTATATATTTATATATTTATATATTTATATATTTATATATTTATATATTTATATATTTATATATTTATATATTTATATATTTATATATTTATATATTTATATATTTATATATTTATATATTTATATATTTATATATTTATATATTTATATATTTATATATTTATATATTTATATATTTATATATTTATATATTTATATATTTATATATTTATATATTTATATATTTATATATTTATATATTTATATATTTATATATTTATATATTTATATATTTATATATTTATATATTTATATATTTATATATTTATATATTATATATTTATATATTTATATATTTATATATTTATATATTTATATATTTATATATTTATATATTTATATATTTATATATTTATATATTTATATATTTATATATTTATATATTTATATATTTATATATTTATATATTTATATATTTATATATTTATATA
>OY744476.1:99742923-99766730 GCA_963556175.1 Tipula confusa | reverse complement strand
ATATTTATATATTTATATATTTATATATTTATATATTTATATATTTATATATTTATATATTTATATATTTATATATTTATATATTTATATATTTATATATTTATATATTTATATATTTATATATTTATATATTTATATATTTATATATTTATATATTTATATATTTATATATTTATATATTTATATATTTATATATTTATATATTTATATATTTATATATTTATATATTTATATATTTATATATTTATATATTTATATATTTATATATTTATATATTTATATATTTATATATTTATATATTTATATATTTATATATTTATATATTTATATATTTATATATTTATATATTTATATATTTATATATTTATATATTTATATATTTATATATTTATATATTTATATATTTATATATTTATATATTTATATATTTATATATTTATATATTTATATATTTATATATTTATATATTTATATATTTATATATTTATATATTTATATATTTATATATTTATATATTTATATATTTATATATTTATATATTTATATATTTATATATTTATATATTTATATATTTATATATTTATATATTTATATATTTATATATTTATATATTTATATATTTATATATTTATATATTTATATATTTATATATTTATATATTTATATATTTATATATTTATATATTTATATATTTATATATTTATATATTTATATATTTATATATTTATATATTTATATATTTATATATTTATATATTTATATATTTATATATTTATATATTTATATATTTATATATTTATATATTTATATATTTATATATTTATATATTTATATATTTATATATTTATATATTTATATATTTATATATTTATATATTTATATATTTATATATTTATATATTTATATATTTATATATTTATATATTTATATATTTATATATTTATATATTTATATATTTATATATTTATATATTTATATATTTATATATTTATATATTTATATATTTATATATTTATATATTTATATATTTATATATTTATATATTTATATATTTATATATTTATATATTTATATATTTATATATTTATATATTTATATATTTATATATTTATATATTTATATATTTATATATTTATATATTTATATATTTATATATTTATATATTTATATATTTATATATTTATATATTTATATATTTATATATTTATATATTTATATATTTATATATTTATATATTTATATATTTATATATTTATATATTTATATATTTATATATTTATATATTTATATATTTATATATTTATATATTTATATATTTATATATTTATATATTTATATATTTATATATTTATATATTTATATATTTATATATTTATATATTTATATATTTATATATTTATATATTTATATATTTATATATTTGTATATTTATATATTTATATATTTATATATTTATGTATTTATATATTTATATATTTATATATTTATATATTTATATATTTATATATTTATTTATTTATATATTTATATATTTATATATTTATATATTTATATATTTATATATTTATATATTTATATATTTATATATTTATATATTTATATATTTATATATTTATATATTTATATATTTATATATTTATGTATTTATGTATTTATATATTTATATATTTATATATTTATATATTTATATATTTATATATTTATATATTTATATATTTATATATTTATATATTTATATATTTATATATTTATATATTTATATATTTATATATTTATATATTTATATATTTATATATTTATATATTTATATATTTATATATTTATATATTTATATATTTATATATTTATATATTTATATATTTATATATTTATATATTTATATATTTATATATTTATATATTTATATATTTATATATTTATATATTTATATATTTATATATTTATATATTTATATATTTATATATTTATATATTTATGTATTTATGTATTTATATATTTATGTATTTATGTATTTATATATTTATATATTTATATATTTATATATTTATATATTTATTTATTTATATATTTATATATTTATATATTTATGTATTTATATATTTATGTATTTATGTATTTATATATTTATATATTTATATATTTATGTATTTATGTATTTATATATTTATATATTTATATATTTATATATTTATATATTTATATATTTATGTATTTATATATTTATATATTTATATATTTATATATTTATGTATTTATGTATTTATATATTTATATATTTATGTATTTATATATTTATATATTTATATATTTATATATTTATATATTTATATATTTATATATTTATGTATTTATATATTTATATATTTATATATTTATATATTTATATATTTATATATTTATATATTTATATATTTATATATTTATATATTTATATATTTATATATTTATATATTTATATATTTATATATTTATATATTTATATATTTATATATTTATATATTTATATATTTATATATTTATATATTTATATATTTATATATTTATATATTTATATATTTATATATTTATATATTTATATATTTATATATTTATATATTTATATATTTATATATTTATATATTTATATATTTATATATTTATATATTTATATATTTATATATTTATATATTTATATATTTATATATTTATATATTTATATATTTATATATTTATATATTTATATATTTATATATTTATATATTTATATATTTATATATTTATATATTTATATATTTATATATTTATATATTTATATATTTATATATTTATATATTTATATATTTATATATTTATATATTTATATATTTATATATTTATATATTTATATATTTATATATTTATATATTTATATATTTATATATTTATATATTTATATATTTATATATTTATATATTTATATATTTATATATTTATATATTTATATATTTATATATTTATATATTTATATATTTATATATTTATATATTTATATATTTATATATTTATATATTTATATATTTATATATTTATATATTTATGTATTTATGTATTTATATATTTATATATTTATATACTTATATATTTATATACTTATATATTTATATATTTATGTGTTTATATATTTATGTGGTTATATATTTATATATTTATATGGAGAGTGTAACCATTGGTGGTGTCATGTATCCCATTCCCAGACCATCTAAGCTCTTGTAGTGCAAGAACGTCTAATGTCTATTATATTATTATATTATTGTATTATTATGTTATTGGTATTGTAATAAATTAATTAATTGTAAATTTCAGGCAAAAACTAACACAATTTATTACAGCATATGGCTTGTAGGAATTATATTATTGTATAATTTGCTATTATATTAAGAATTAATGAATTTGTGATTTCAGATTAAAAATTAATTCAATTTATTACAGCCTACGGCTAAGAGCAATTAGTTAATTTATAGATTCTGTTTTCAGGGTACCATTGCAGATTATAGATGAATGGCGGCATACTGGAGTTGCTGATAAGAGATGGCAGAATGCAGAGCAGTACAACAAAAATGTGATTGTCTAACACTAACAGTAGTTTGGAATATTGGCGACCGGGAAATCGGACCGATTATGTCATAACTAACATACTTTTCCTTTCCTTAACCCACAAAAATTTACTAACTATTGGCCGCCAAGGTGTCTGTAACCGGGTCGATCTCAATAATTTAACTAGTTTCCTTCCATATCCTTCCAAGTATATGTAAAAACGGGTGTACTGTGGGCCCGGCGCTTTCCGGGATATCCTGCTTAATGCTTGGCAGTACATTCAAAATCAATCAATCAATCAATCAATCGTTAAATAACAACCCTCCAGAAAGGTATACACCAAAAAATATGGCCATAATTTTCCATTTCACATTTACCTTTGGTAAAAAATACACTAAATTGGGGATTATGTCACCCGTGTGCGCAAGCGTGCATGTAGCAAGTGTGTGCTTCATATTTCGAGTTTTAGAAAGAATACTTGCTTAATTTGCACCACATTGGTTTTGAATGCCATCAAATATACGTTAGTAGCATCAACCACTCTGCGATATACTATTGCACTGTAGGCTTTTTCATTTGCATCCGAAAACCCGTGTAACTCAACTTCATCTTGTTGAGGAATTTAACGAGTTATTTTAATGTTTTCCAATATCTTTAATTCGCTCCGAATCTTCGTATTGATGCTTGAAATATGATCCGGTGTCTCAAATAACACCGCAAATAATCAAAGGGGTCAACCATCCAACCGGAACAAAAACCCTGGAATTTTCTGCGATAACTTGTTCTTTGGCTTCTAGTGCATTCCACCGAAAAGCATACAGTTTGGTTTTGTGTCTTCTTTCAGAGCGACATTCGGCACATTTACTTCAACTTTCTCAGTCTAAAACCTTCAGATAACTTACCAACCCGAAAGTAAGTGTATCCAGCTTGTAATGTTTGATCTCATTTAATATTTCGCTTCTCCAAAGAATGATCTCAAACAGTGTATCCTTTGATCGAAAGAGACCTTGGTTGTATATTGTGTCAATGTCTCCAGTCAACGCCATTTTATAGTTCCGATAGTTTACTATGGTTTCTTATTAAAATTGTCCACAAGATGGGTTGAATCGTTGGTCCTAACTAGCATTGTTCCATTGAGCGCATTTCCTGAACCATCTAAAACAATTCTTAATTTCGTAAATTCTTAATCACTTGATTCTTTAAACACACAGTGATGAGGTAAATAAAAACACTCGGTCTCCTTAACTTTTAGGTCAATCTCATCCATATAAGCCATGTAACCTAAGTTTTGATATTAATATACAAGATTGCAATATACTTGCTTCAGCGATGCATTAGCCTGCAACTTTCTATCCAATACAAGAAATCGGCTGCGTTTAACGATTTTCTAAGTTAATCTATATTTTTCTTAAATGGAATCTGCCATCTTACGTTTGTATGTTGACTTATAACGCCTTTTGTTTGCAAGATCAACTATAGAACCTTCAGAATTGATGAGTAGTCCGTCTCGAAACATATGGAAAAAAACGACCAGCACCAATCAAAATGTTAATAGACCCAGCTTTGTTGTATTGAGGATATTATAACAACTTGTATCGTGTAATTTAAATCCAAAATTTGGAAGCTTCATTGGAAGTTGGCTAGGCAGAAGAACGTCAATTTGAATTTCTTTTTTTAAAGATTGCTGAGATTTTAAAATAATAGACACCTTACTTCTAATAGCTATTTAGCCAGCTGCTAAACCAGTAATTCATATGTTTGCCTTTGACCGCTCTGCATTTTTGCAAGCTTCCAGATTGGTCTACTACTTCAATAATGGCCATTGGTAATAATCCTTGAAAGCTCTGGATAGCTGCAGCATTAATGTAGACCGCATTTGATTGAACATACTCGATAAAGTTAGTACTGCTCATTACAATCATCTCATCTTTGGTGTTTGGTTCTTCCTCAGGATATACAGCTATATGGTGCTTTCTTTATTACAATCCACAGACTGGTATGCAAGTGATAAACAATTAAAACAAAGTTTTGTCTTCACTGCAAATTGTCTACGTACCACAACTGTCAAATCTTAAAATCGCGTAGATATTCCCAAATAATGCTTCCAGAACATGACTAACACAAAAATTTATTAAATTGAGATACCAAAACATTAATTCTCTTCGATGGTTATGACTTGGGTTTGAAGCATCACATCTTTTGATCAAGAAACTAAACAACAGATTTAACTTAGAGAAATCCACTTACTGCTGTCTCATGAGCCCGAGCTTCCTTCGACTCGTTCCTCAATTTATTTCAAAGAATATGAATTAAGGAACATTTAAAATTATAACCATTTATCTCTTATTGCCTCACCAGAAGTGTCAACTAGTTGACGAAATGACTTGACACAACTTAGATGTAGCCTTGGCGGATCAAAAACCTGTCTTAACAGAGAATATACTACGTGTTTCCGCTCATCGTGTCTGGTTTGGTATTTTAACCCATCACGCTTCATCATAATTTACTTCCGCGACTGTTGAATGATTATTAAGGGCAAAGGCTTCCCTTTTAACAAGTCCCTTTAAATATTGAAGATTGTGCACGCTTGATATATTATACTATTATTGTGAATCAATGCTTCAAACAGATCACGTAATTACGAGAACTCTGAAGATTTAAAACTGAATTAAGGAATACTAACCCTAGGTAAGCGGACCTCAATTTCCCGTTTGCTTACCGTAGGAAATTGCTGTAAGAATTGACTTTGATTTAAGAATAGATAATTTGTAGTATGTTTGCCATGATGGGCGTTATCTTCAACAGGCAGTTTTTCCAATCTTCAAATTTTTCTTCCGCTCTAAATTTGCATCATGCATCAAACTTATCATTGTGTGATCTTTTAACAGTTTGGAGTTCTTCCCATTTCGTAACTACCAAATTTAGGAAAGCCTTAACCTCATATATCGGTATTTGATTGCACTATAGTATCCGGCATTATGCCACAGTTTTGGCAGAGCTTCAAACCTCCATATCGAAATAATCTGGCCTGCTGTATATTTAAGGGTGCTCTTGCCCGGTTGTATGCATGCTAAAAGTTCAATTCTAATTGGTGTATAATCTTAATCCAAAATCACATAGGGAGTCAGTTAAAAATGTTGTGGTTACAATATCGTGTGCAAATAAATTCAGCGGGTGATCATTGTCAAGTATGGATATGAAAGTTGGACCCTGACGGATGAGTATAAAAGATGGATAATAACATTTGAGAGAAGAATCATGCTTGTGGTATATGGCCCCAAACGCGATGATGATTACACTTTCCAAGTTTTATTCAACCACTAGATTAGAAATTAAATGAAAATTCCTGATCTCCATCATGATATAAAAGGACAGCAAGTACGCTGGCTCTGTCATGTTCTGCAGGCTGATCCTGCACGGGGAGTGCTGTGATCCCTGAGAGGAGAACCCCCATTTGGCAGGAACATAGGTTGCTGTCAACGACGATGACTCCTGGGGGTTAGGAAACGACGTGCCTTAGGGGTTTTTCTAGAAAAATACGAAGAACAAGCTCGGGATCGCCTTTGATGGAGCCAACTTGTTAATTTGGCAGGGGCTAGCAATGGCCTGAAAAACTCATTTTTTATTATTATTATTGCTTTAACAGTGATATAGAATACTATATGGCATTCCATTTGAAGACACTAACGCCAATACTTAGTAAACCAAGAGCATGGTAAACAAGAAACAGGGCCTACAAAGGTGTTGGGCATTAATTGGAACCAGAAAAAAGTCAATTTTATGTTTAATAGGCAATTCACCTATTGAACAAATCATAAGAAAAGAACCGTGCTATGTGAATCTAGTCGATTATTTGACCTTACTGATGACCTGGACTGGAATGATCCCTTTCCTCCCAAAAAACGGATCATTTAGTCAACTATATAAGGAATAATTTAAAATTTGTTCACTATATCTCTATTCCCAGTTATGTAAAAGCAGACAAAGGGTCCACAATATGAAAACATATTTTCTTCGATGCATGCCAATCTTATGCAATTGTTAAATTCTTCCGCATTACGAATCTCGATGACCAAGTACTGGCAAAATTAATCTCATCAAAAATGAAGGTAGTGTCTAATAAGCAATAGAATCTTTATCGACTCTTACGCCAACTTACGCCTTAACAGATTTCCAGGGTGTATACGATTAGCTAGCAAGTCGCCCAAAGTGGCAGCGTACTGTTGTGGGTAATCGAACCGCAGAAATTGCGCAGAAATTTTTTCGTGGAAACTTTAATTACATTCCCTTTAAAGGCTCGGTCCTCCTTGGTTGCTGCAACCCACATCAAGAGAGGACTACCTTAATTAAACTAAAAATTAAGAGCATGTAGAGGTAGCATCACTCTTACCCGCTCAATGAAATGCTACGTGGAATTAATCTCACCGGAACGAGGACAAAAACTTATAATAGGCTTATATTTGCCTAAAGCTAATATAAAGAGCATCCAAATGAAGGAATAGGTTAGAGACCTGTCTAATGATGCAGTTTTAGCCGTTTTTTTTTAAACCTGCAAGCTTTTCTGGGGCTTTGGACCCAACTCTTTCGCGGATAATTTTTTACGTCCTACCTGACACCGTCACTAGCTAAATCGGGGACGCACGAATACAGGTTTGACTTTAATCCATCTGCACATTGCATTGCTTTAATCAGCTTGTACTGACATGGACGATGGTTTGGCCCATGGATCCTGTACTCCATCAGGGCTCATAGTTGTGTTCTTCGTCATTACCGATCGTAATCGGGTGATGAAAAATCCTTTTTGAAACCCTCCCCCGTTGGGATTCGAACCCGGTACCTCTCGGTACCTCGGTAGTTTAAGCTTTATTGCCTAAATTCACCGAATGAAGGGAGATTTGTTGTGATTTGGTTAGTGACAATGGCACTAATTTCGTTGGCTCCGACATGAAACTTCGAGAAACATTCAAAAAAATAATTCTAAATCCAAATAGTATACCAAATTATTGTTCCAGATTTCAGATAACCTGGCATTTTATCCTATCTCCACATTTCGGAGGCTAGAAAAAGCGGGGTAAAGTTCACTTTTTTGATGACTTTCTTAGCTTCTCCAAGTTATCGGGAACAATACGAAGAGCAAGCTTAGGATCGAAACCGACGAAGCCAGATTGTTGATCTGGTATGGGCCAGCAATGGCCTGTTACAACCGCTTATTATTATTATTATTATTATTATATAAACGCACATATCTACACGCACACACACGAATACATAAAAAAAGTATTCCTCTGGTGATAATTAAAAAAATGAAAAGAAAATATAAATTTTCCCCGTTCAAGGTACAAATGGAAAATTTTCAAAATGCAAACAGGCTCCGAACTGATAAAGGAAAGAGAATATTTCGTACAGATATACGTTTGTGGTGATGCTGCCACATCGAATATTCGTTTTGTTTGGTTTTCTTACGACATGAACCCGAAACGAAAAAATTTCTCGTACGTAATGTATTCAAATGATTGGTTGGTCTC
Source organism: Tipula confusa (assembly GCA_963556175.1). Taxonomy (NCBI): domain Eukaryota; kingdom Metazoa; phylum Arthropoda; class Insecta; order Diptera; family Tipulidae; genus Tipula; species Tipula confusa. The sequence continues at coordinate 99,757,653 of OY744476.1, read as the reverse complement.
AAAGGTATTTTCCTTAACAAAAGATGTATGTATATTTTGTGAATCCTCTATAATAATATGTTGTATATGTTGTATATTTATATGTGTACCAAAACGAAAAGATTTATGATTTTTATGATAACATTCTAATGAAAAATTTAATTTCTTATACTAATGTTAATATACACACACACACATAGGCACACACATTATAAAGGTAACTTTAGTCATTTGAAATGTATGAATATAAATGGGTTACGTGTGCCCCATGCTACATTTTCCGATTGAAAATGTGGAGCTGAGGGAAAATGATAAAATTTTATGTTGACAATATTATAAATTGATTTAAATTATAAAAATAAAAAATGTTTTGCTGCAGGAGAATATTTCTAATTTTAATTATTGTTTGCTTAGGTTTGGACATGAATGAAAGATGGAATTTTTTTTAAGGATAAAAGAAATACAATTTACGGTGAAAAGGGCACGTGGGAGTAATTTAATGATTTTTTTTTAAGATCATATTTTATGTTGAAATGATATGTTAGGTTTGTGTAGGTTGATTCGTTACATATTTAAACAGATTATATTTCTTTCAAAACTTTTAATGACATAACACACATTTGCGATATAATTATACAATTGTGAAATTGTATAAAATGAATGCTATTTGAACTAAATGCACAAACTAGGTATAACTATGTTTATAAATTACACAATCATATAAAATCATTTAACACTAAAATCAAACGAAATAACCGTTAAACCTTAGTTTTCTGAGCTACTTTTGTTTCTCGGAGGTCTTTTCGTGTATTGCTGACGGTTGTGGTTTGCATTTGGTTGATTTTGCTGCTTTAGATACGGAATTGATAATACGGAATACTGATACGGAATTATAATATTTAAAGTCATTTGAACCTAGTTAAACACCAGTCCTATTATAATAACTACGCAACTGGATGTTGTGGTCCTTCCATGATCGTCAAAGTAAGTCATTTAAATAATAATAAGCCGATAGTGTTAAATTGCCGGTCTCTTACCTGATATCGTAGTCTACCAGATTACCTAACCTCCTCCACCTAACCCCCTTCCTTAACCCCCTTTACAAAACCCCTTTCATCTAACCAACTTTACCTTACCCCTTTTACCTAACCCTCTTTGAATAACCTCTTTGTATAATCCGTTTGCAAAACCTCCATTACCTAACCCCCTTTGCAACCTTCTGTATTTTAAATGAGCTTTCTTCCATGTAACATTTTAAAGCAGTTATTGCATTGAAGGAAGGGAGATGCAAAGCCGATATTTTGTAAGCCACGGTGATATACGCATTGAACTTAAAGGTAGTGGTGGTACTGAGAAAGATGATCGAGTCTGGTGTGTTGATTTCGCCCTAGAATGTGCTTGCCTTACTGTGTAAGTTCAAAAAAGGATAAAAGTATCCGGATCTGCGTAAATTTTAATGTGTCAAGTAATAAGTGGGTTGATTTTCATCATTATCTTACAATAACAGAAGCAGATCAAAAAAATGTCAACGTAATGTGGTTGCAGTGTTTCAAAATCTTTCTGAGTACGAATTTCCTATATTAATGAAAATAAATGTTTAATTTTTAAACGTGAAATGCAATATCTAAGTCACATTGTAAGTTGTAAGTGGATGTAGAAACCAAGCTCAAATAAAATTGTGACGATTAACAATGCCTCAGTACCTCAAAATGTGAAGCAGCTTAGGCTTTTTTGCGGCTAGTAAATTTTTATTGAATGTTATTACAGTAATAGTAATTACAAAATAATATTCTTCAATTGTTCTTCGAAATAGTAGAGCATCCGAGAGCCGTAGGGATAAAAATCTAAAAATTATGATTGCCAAATATGAAGGAAGAAATGGAGAAAATGACCAAAACGTGTTAAGTTTGCAAAACATATATAGATGCTAGATGCCAGATGCTAGATGCTAGATGCTAGATGCTAGATGCTAGATGCTAGATGCTAGATGCTAGATGCTAGATGCTAGATGCTAGATGCTAGATGCTAGATGCTAGATGCTAGATGCTAGATGCTAGATGATAGATGCTAGATGATAGATGCTAGATGCTAGATGCTAGATGCTAGATGCTAGATGCTAGATGCTAGATGCTAGATGCTAGATGCTAGATGCTAGATGCTAGATGCTAGATGCTAGATGCTAGATGCTAGATGCTAGATGCTAGATGCTAGATGCTAGATGCTAGATGCTAGATGCTAGATGCTAGATGCTAGATGCTAGATGCTAGATGCTAGATGCTAGATGCTAGATGCTAGATGCTAGATGCTAGATGCTAGATGCTAGATGCTAGATGCTAGATGCTAGATGCTAGATGCTAGATGCTAGATGCTAGATGCTAGATGCTAGATGCTAGATGCTAGATGCTAGATGCTAGATGCTAGATGCTAGATGCTAGATGCTAGATGCTAGATGCTAGATGCTAGATGCTAGATGCTAGATGCTAGATGCTAGATGCTAGATGCTAGATGCTAGATGCTAGATGCTAGATGCTAGATGCTAGATGCTAGATGCTAGATGCTAGATGCTAGATGCTAGATGCTAGATGCTAGATGCTAGATGCTAGATGCTAGATGCTAGATGCTAGATGCTAGATGCTAGATGCTAGATGCTAGATGCTAGATGCTAGATGCTAGATGCTAGATGCTAGATGCTAGATGCTAGATGCTAGATGCTAGATGCTAGATGCTAGATGCTAGATTCTAGATTCTAGATGCTAGATGCTAGATGCTAGATGCTAGATTCTAGATGCTAGATGCTAGATGCTAGATGCTAGATGCTAGATGCTAGATGCTAGATGCTAGATGCTAGATGCTAGATGCTAGATGCTAGATGCTAGATGCTAGATGCTAGATGCTAGATGCTAGATGCTAGATGCTAGATGCTAGATGCTAGATGCTAGATGCTAGATGCTAGATGCTAGATGCTAGATGCTAGATGCTAGATGCTAGATGCTAGATGCTAGATGCTAGATGCTAGATGCTAGATGCTAGATGCTAGATGCTAGATGCTAGATGCTAGATGCTAGATGCTAGATGCTAGATGCTAGATGCTAGATGCTAGATGCTAGATGCTAGATGCTAGATGCTAGATGCTAGATGCTAGATGCTAGATGCTAGATGCTAGATGCTAGATGCTAGATGCTAGATGCTAGATGCTAGATGCTAGATGCTAGATGCTAGATGCTAGATGCTAGATGCTAGATGCTAAATGCTAGATGCTAGATGCTAGATACTAGATACTAGATGCTAGATGCTAGATGATAGATGATAGATGATAGATGCTAGATGCTAGATGCTAGATGCTAGATGCTAGATGCTAGATGCTAGATGCTAGATGCTAGATGCTAGATGCTAGATGCTAGATGCTAGATGCTAGATGCTAGATGCTAGATGCTAGATGCTAGATGCTAGATGCTAGATGCTAGATGCTAGATGCTAGATGCTAGATGCTAGGTTCGAGATACCTCCTTATTCAAATTGACCACTATTTTTGTGTCTATTTTAATTTGTGTCTTATTTATACTAAAGTTTGTGAATCCCCATGAATACTCCATAGTAGCAAATACGAATTTCTCTACGTTTTAATCATTAAATAATTGCCATTTATTTATTTTATTTCCAGTTGACTCTACTCATTCCTCCGCGTCATACATCCATAATGTTTGTAAAGGACATGATGGTTGATGGTGTTTTTTCTACTTTAACATGTCCTCAACCTTTGTATTAAACTGGACATAGCTGACTTGATAAAACATCAGCATTGTGTTCAGTTCACTGTTTATCTTTGATCTAAAAGCCGATGGGGTTAAACGATGTGGCAACTTTTATCAAGCGAACCTTCAATCCTTCACGATAGGTTTAGTGAAATATGATTTGAGTTTACTACTTTTCTAATGGGCTAATATTAATGATTTACTGAACTTTGATTTTGGCATAAATGTTTCACTTATTTTTAGCTAGTTATAATATTTTTTCTGGATCTACGAAAACCATCAACATCAGTATCAAAAAATATCCAACATAAATTTCCAATAACCTAATCTCCCTCACCACTTAACAAGAAGATTTTATAGTTTATGTCTCCTACAAAATACAAAATAACCACAGGTGAGTTTACAATATGACAAGCTCACAATAGCATTCTAAAATAACAATTCTACTATGTGTTCTATACATTATGTCGATTATCGTTTGAACTGGTATCCTGGAGATAAATCATCAAAAGTTTTTCTAAAATTCTAAAATTAAAAAAGTTTTTTCTATTTTCAGAACAAGAGTAATTCGGATTAATGGTAAAAAACAGTTCCTCAAACGTATTTGAACGAAACAATTTAAAATTCAAGAACAGGGACTATCATCTCTTACATTCATTATACATCAATCACCATTCATATTCCTTTTTATATATTTTATATATGTATATATATATATATATATATATATATATATATATATATATATATATATATATATATATATATATATATATATATATATATATATATATATATATATATATATATATATATATATATATATATATATATATATATATATATATATATATATATATATATATATATATATATACATATCTGTGTATACATATATTATATATGTGTTATATATTAAATATAACATATATACATATACATATACATATATTATATATTATATAGGATGTATACAGGTGACCCCCTCATAGCACGGTGTAATCTATAACCTTGCTGATGTTAGTGCAAAAATATTTATGAACATATTTGATGATTTAATAACAGTATTTTAGCAGTTCACAACTTAAAGTTGATATAGTTGCATCACATCAACTGCAAAACTATATCGAAGGTTGAAATCCTACAAATCAGTGACATGAGGCAACAGTTGTATTGATGTTGAGAAAATATCAGTGGGACATTTCCCGATGTATAACTACAAATAGGTGATTAGAGCACCCAGGAGGCCTTTGAATGAACAAAGCAAGTTCCAATTGGTTACAAGTTGATGAAGAATGGTTATTGAAGGTAATATTTGTAAAAGATTTAAGCTAAATTAAATGCTACAAAATGGTTACCCTCAATACCGATGGCGTGCTCCTGAACGCTCCAAATTTTAATAGTTAATTATAAATAAAAGCCTAACTGTCTAGTTTGGTTCAAAATGTTTCAGCCACATCTTAGCGTAGCGTAAAGTACTATAAATCCAAACAAAAAAGTTTGATTATGTCACAAAAAAGAGTGATGTTGCTATTTTCAGCAACTTGCTTGTATAGAAATCACACAAACGCGCTAATATTATAGCAACATATTGCTATAGGTAACAGAAATCAAGTGAAAGAAGTCAAATTGTTAAAACCTTAAAAACTGGATTATTACGAGAGAAGTCATCGATTTACTTTTTATACACATCAAACAAACCTTTCAAGTTAGACCCTAACTTAAGGCATCTCTCATACTCATCATTAAAGTTCCAACTCCCAAACCTAAACATAACAATAGATCTGATCAACACCTTGTGCCACTTCAGCTGGTGGGGCCGCCTACTAAATATGTGGGGCCGCCTACTAAGGTCCATTGCATCTTGGTCTCTTTTTAAATCAGAATGCCCAGTGTAAATTCCCTATATAGGATGGGTCTTCTATGTACATTTCTGCAATATGTATTTGTTAGAATTCAAATACAGCATTTGACAATTGTTGAACATTGAGATAATAAAAAAATTAGCTTCCAATTGTCATGAGCTGCGTCGATGTTAATTTGGTGGTTTCCATCTTGGTTCTAAATAGCAAAAGACCAAGGTAACAAGGTATGGTGAAGACCTGTAATACCTTTAAGTAGCTGCAATAACGCTTTTTCTGTTTTGAAATCACCTTGGTTTGCCCCCACCATCATAAGAGCCGTTAAATCAAAAATAATAAGCATCGCAAAAAGGACATCTTTCCCGAGTCAGCCCTAAAAAGATCCAAGTTTTTCCTTTTCTAAAATTGATACTTAAAAAGGATTCAAATTGCTCACTGCTTAAGGAACATTAAATGGCAAAATATACTTCATATTTTGAGAAATTTTCGACCGATGCTAGAAGTAAGTAAATTGAAAAAGGCTGGTCACTACACTAACAAAAAGTTTATATAAATATAGGGAGTAATTATGAGTGCTAATAGCGAACTTGTATTGTAATTTAACATGGGTTAAATCTAAAACGGTGACCAAAACGTGGCCAAAAGGTATGCTAAACCGTGATAGTTTTCTTGTCAATACTCCTGAAGGAACGAGTGAAACATTAGACGACGAATTTACCACAAAAATATTACAAAATCATAATGCCATGTTACGCAGAAGACAAGTGTCTAAGATCAAATTTCCAAAACTAAATATATTATTAATTAAAATTCACTTGTTTTGGAGCAAAGCACACTAAAAGTGTAGCTATAGGCCAATTATATAATACAGCATTTCTTTGAAATAATATTCAGCATATGGGTGAAGTTTAAGTTTTCTATATTGAGACAAAAGTCAAAAGCTGCAAGTTATACTAAATTGGTACCCTCAGATAAAATCAAAAACCCCTTCAAATATTCGGCGCAATGTATGAAAGCAAAGATAACATGCAAGTAGTTTTGGGTGACACCGCCCATTTATATATATATATATATATATATATATATATATATATATATATATATATATATATATATATATATATATATATATATATATATATATATATATATATATATATATATATATAAATTTGGTTGCCACGCAATATCATGTTTTACTATACAAAAAGGAATTACTTTAAAGTTCAAATTTAATCAAAATCATCATCTTAATACTATACTACTATTTTGTAACGATGGCATAACAATTAACTTTGAAGAATCATAAAGACACAATAAAAAATGTTAAATTCTTTTTGACTCTATTTGACATACAAACGGTGAACGATAATACCTTTGAACATTTCTTGAATACTAAAAAAAACTTTTGAAATTCTGATCTTTGATATTTTTATCAAAGTCTATCTATTTAGTTATAAAATTCATTTTGAGCCTAGCAATACAACACTCATATATATATACACATACAAATACGCACACATACACGAAAATTAAAGAAACTTTCTTACCAAGTTTTTTTTTCGTACATATGCATACGTATATCTAGAAAGCACCACTCTTTAAGTTCGTTTATCGAATTTATTAGTTTTTGTTGGTATTTAACGCAAACAAACCGATTTGATTTTAACTAAAGCACAACTTTGTTTCGAACAAACAAACCAAACAGTAAAAAAATAGTTTATCGAATTTTACCTGCCATAAGTCAAGAGCTTTTTGATAATATGGAAAAGTTTAAAATTCTTTTTATCAAAAAAAAAAAAAAAAAAAAGATAACCGAATATTAAAGTTTTCGTTTTTTGAATAATGTTATAAGAAAGCAGACTTTTTGTTGAATAGTTCACTAATCGCTTTAAATTTTTTAAACTTTTTTTATCGTTTTGGCAGGACTCAACTCTGTTGAGTGTTTATTTTAAGCTGAAAGATTTGTATTGTGCTTTAGGTTGAGTTTTTAACTGCAGTTGTCGGTTTTCAATAATATCCAACATTTTTGAAAAGATTGAAAGTTTTGCACCTGATAAGCACAAGAGATAAACAAATTCCTTAAGTAAGACAAAACTGATATGATACTTAAAAATAACGTCCTCATCAGTAGTTCTCATCAAAAGTATTGGAGCCTCTAGTAAACATGACGAGAAACTATTTAGCTTTAGTATTTGTTTTGTATACTTGTTATATTACTGTATAATCGCATAATCAAAAAGCGCCAGATTGATTTGAATATCGGGTTTTTCGATCATGAAACTTAAATTTCTAAATTTGTACCTAAACCAAAAGTGTTAAAGGAGCTAAATATTCATTTAATTAAGGTACATGTATATTTTGGACAAGTAACATTTTAAAATTGTCATAGATATTTTTGTTCTATTCAAATTTACAAATTCATATCACAAACTGCTGGTGTGAATAGACCTTTATATGTAATTTTAAATTCAGTGTGATACTGGAGTAGTCAAGAATGTAAAATGTCAATGTAAAGTAAAAAATTAAACATAGGTGCTCTTTCGGTCTCACTTATTATACGAAACAGACGTGAACTTTTTGACCTCTTATTATCGAATATCATCATCGGTGTCATTACGAATCCCAAAGGCAAATAGAGAGCGAGGGAAAATATCAACGCGTACACAGCGCAACAGTTGAGATGATTCGGGGGAGCAAGGATTTCCCACAAAAGCCAATAAGACGGCGTCATATTTAGGGCTTCAAAAATTAGTGAAAAATTACGAGCGAGAAAATGACAGCAAAGAAGGAGAATTGGCATCATTGCAACCACCGTTAACAGCAGTACACTTCAGAAAATTCCGATCAATATCACTAGCAGAAAGGGCCCTTACACCACAATCTTTATGTACGAAAGACCTAAGCATGCTGAAAGCTAAAGCAAGCCTAAGATGTTATGAAACAGCTAAGCATTTAAGCAAAAAAGCAAGTGAAACATCTAGCCACTGAAATAAAACAGTGGGCGCAGCAACAGAGTGAGAAGCTGGATAAGGTTAAATTGCTCCTGCTAGGAAGGATGAAAGAGTTAGAGACAGGCGAGGCCGAAGTTAAAAGAAAAATGCAAGAGTTGGAGGGTTCCATTACGGCTACCGTAGAAAAAACAGTTCAAGAAAGGATGCAACAATTTCAGAGCAGAATGAAACTGCGGAAAGACCGCCGGAAAAACTATCTTTCGAACGACAATGAAGCTTTCCGAGAAAGTTGCCCGACGAGTGTTAAAAAATCATGTACAGGTAGCCATAAGAGGATTTTGAAACCCCCATCATTCGATGGTGATTCACCAATCAAAAACTTCAAGGTTTAGTTTCAAGCAGCAGTACCAGATGAAACTAAATTCATTAATTATGGCACTACGAGGAAAAGCAGCAGACATACTCCAGATTATACTTGCAACAGAGATGAGCTGTGAAAGAATCTTGAAGGAGCTGGAGTTAGGGCATGCAAAATCTCACGTTCAAAAACTATTCAAAATATAACTGCATAGTCGTAGACATCTGCCTCCAAGATATGGAACGGGAGATTACCAAGTAAGTATGGCAATCTTACTGTAATGCTCCTTTGGATGTACTGAGAAGCAAGTTGAAGCAGAGCAAGGATTATTACATAACAACGCAGATGGAATGTCCAGGAGGCCTGGAAATTCTCAATGTGAACACTGCTCAGAACAAGAAGAAAGAAATCCCATAGTAAAAATATAGGAAGGATCAGAGTTGATGCAGAAGATCACTGGAGCAGCTAGTGAAGGTGCAGCGATAATCAAGTGGGTGGAGAAAAGTAGAAGACCGCAGTGTCATGATAGTGCTACGATGATTAGTCTCAGTGGCAATCATTAACAATTGAGGATGGGTTGCTGTTAACACGCTGGGAATCAGTTAATGGTAAAAACATAAAGCAGTTAATTGTGCTTCCAAATAACCGGACGAAAAAACTTCTGCATGAGATTCAAAATGGAACATCTAGTGCACATTTAGGTATCAATAAGATATTGGACATGATAAGGTTTCGGTTCTATAGGATCAATTGCCGAAGTGATGTAGAAGAGTGGCGCAGGAAATGTGTGGTATGTGCTGCCAGTAAAGACCCCCAAACGAAAACCAGAGGAAGGATAAAGCAATACAATGCTGGAGTATCATTTAAGCGGATCGCTATGAATATTGCTGAGCCATTTTCCACGACAAAAGATGGAAACTGATTCAAATTCGTGTGTATTGATTACTTCAGCAAATGGTTCGAACCGTATGCGACAGATCAAGAAACTCGAACAATCGCAGACACATTCGTAAACAATTGGATAGTATTCAATCGGATATCGATAGTATCAATATCGGTAGATTTGGCGTACCGTTGGATCTTCATTCTTATCAAGGCTGTAGTTTTCAGTCAAACGTGTTCTAGAAACTATTTCTAGTACTTTACATTAAGAAAACAAGAACTACCCCATTCAATCAGACGGAATGGTAGAGAGGTTCAACCGAACTTTGGTCGAGCTTTTACGGAAAGAGGTGTTAATGACAAACATGATAATTGGGGCCGACGTATTCCACTTTTCATAATGGTATTTTGCAGCCTCGTACATGATACAACTGAGAATTCACCAGCTTTGGTTGTATTCGGCAGATAACTCCGACTTCCGTGTGATATATAAATTGGCTCACCAACAAATGAACCAGTCGCCAAATTATATTTCGTTGCAGTATTAAGGCAAAGGATGATATAAGACATAACATAAAGGCCAGTGATCGAATGTAAACACGGTAAGATCTACGGTCAAATAGTATAGTATTTGTGGAAGGAGATTTAGTTTGGCTATTCAATCCCAAACGAGGAAAAGGGAAATCTCCAAAACTACAACAAAGTTGGGAAGAGCCAAACAAGGTCCTCAACCAAATCAACAATGTCATGTATCGCATTCAACAAAGCCTCAGAACTAAACAGAAAGTTGATCACGTGGACCGGACCGGTTAACATGTTACAACGCCGGAAGTGGAGATGGAAATGTTCGGGTTGAAAAGAATTAAGAGGAGGTGATGTGACGATTTTGGCTGACATACAACATCATCAACATGTGAATCAACAATAGCTGGAAGGTTTATAGCATCGGTGTAAGAACATGAAGTTCAAGAGTTCTATCTCTTCATGGCCATGTTTATAGCAGTGATTATAGCAAATTTGATCACGGTGTTTTGTTATTGCAAGATATATTACGAGTCCAGAAGGCAAATTCGTGACAATACGATATAGTTTCTTGGTAAAGGGAATTATTGGAAATGATCTTGAAACGGTTGCCGCAGCATTGTCGACTCAAATACTGATTTGTGGACAAAAGCTATGTATGAAGAAATAAAATCATTGAGTGACAATCAAACTTGAACCATGATTGATTTATCTCGTGACAAAACATCTATTAATTAATGCTAGTGAGTTTTTCTACAGAACTTTATACGAGTCAACATCACTGAACCCGGTACAAATTTCAAATACTTGAAAAAATATTTGTAGGACGAAGCATCAGTCTTATTAAAACATAATAGCATAACTGAAGTACATCGAAGAAATGGAACCCACATCCAATCAGCCTTCTTCCACTTTCGAAGAAACATTATCACATAGTTCATAAATCGCCACAGGCCTCCACAGATCTCCAAGCATATGATTCTTCCATCTGCTTTAATTAAAGTATTAGATTTTAATTGTAATACTGTTTTATATTGCGTATTAATGGATTCGGGCTCTCAGGCAAGTTTTGTAACCGAGAAATATGGGCAAAGATTAGAATTGAAAATAGTGAATGCAAGATTGTCAGTTTCTAGGTTAAGAAGTTCAGTGGCCGGTTCTACCAAAGGTTTAGTCCAGACTTCCGTATAATGTAATCACAATCCTATAAGTTTTGTATAGTAGCCCACATCTAACAATTAATGGGTAAGAGTTGAATTATTTTCCTAATCTCCAGCTGGCTGATCCACAACTCTACAAATCTGCTGAAATAGAAGTCTTGGATTGAGCCGATCAATTTTTTAATGTACTGAGACCTAGGCAGCTTAAAATAAAGACGACTGGACCAGTAATACAAAACCCTTTTATAGGTTAGCTAGTTTTCGGAAGATGAAACAGGTCTACATTGGAATGCAATATGGTGTCAATGATTTAAACAAGAAACAGTATAAACCTTAATTTGGATAAAACACTACTCAGTTTCTGTGAAATAGATCGATAAGAAAATCCAACACGGACCGTTATGTTGTGAATCAGACTTCCTTTTGAATTGAGCCTCGATTCACACGCGATCTAGAGTTTCCTGGACTATCAGACTTGGTTATGGCTGGTTATCACCGACTTAATCACATGGAAGAAATAAAAAAATCTGATGCTCATCACACGCAATACATTATTTACCTCAACATGGAGTATGAAGTGCAACAAGTTCAATTGCAAAACTAAAGGTTGTCTACGTTTACGTCAAAGGTTTTCATCACGTGGACGACTTGATGACTGGAGCTAACACTGATTCTGAAATCACCATAGAACTGTAGAAGAATATAAGATAGCTGTTATTATCATGGATTTAACCTCCGAAAGTGGAAGTCTAACTCAAAGACTGTTCTTTGCGCTGGAAATTCAGATTCAAAATATGACATAAAAATCATTATCGGGCACCAGCAAGAGCCAATAAAATCAGATACAATACCTAGTATTTACAGGAATCCAATAACGACAAATTCGTTTTTCAACAAAATTGCCACAGAACAAATAATTTACGAAACGATTAGCAGATTCGTCTCTTCGATCCCCTTGGATGGATAGACCCTATAATTGTTGTTGTCAATATATTTGTTCAACGTTTCCACGAGAATGGTGCTTGTTCAATTGAAGTTGCTAACTTTTATCTCAATCAAGCAAGTCTCCTATACCAATACTTGAACTTTATGCGGCAGTGTTATTAACTAGCTTAATGAAGCCAATCCAGCACAATACTAATAAAGCAATATGTGTAGTGTATGCCTGGACTGACTCAAATTGGTTTAGATTGACTTTTTATTCATGTTTGACAGACGTTGGAGCTTCTTTGTGGGCAACAGAACTGCAAATATAATATGCACAATATCACGCTATCAATTACAGCATCATATTCTATCATCTGACAATCCAGCAGATTGTACCACTCGAGGCATATTACCACACTGAATTTCATCAATATAAACTGTGGTTTTACCTTACATATTAATATTCTGGAGAAAACCTCATTCAGTTACAATCCAAGAAGCAGATCAATAGAACTACCCGTTTAAAGTCCTTAAAGTAGTTTATCCTTGCTAAACTTGGTATTATTCGTCTAGGTGGACGTCTAGAAAATGTCGATGCCCCCTTTCCCATCAAATAATAAATTATTTTACAGCCCAAATCACGTCTTAATTTACTTCTTAAATACTTCTCAATAACAAATGTGCTAGGCCGTCTCTAACTCTAGCAAGGTTGAAACCAAAATTGGCAAGTTATAAATATAAATGGATCATCTGCACAAAATAAAAGTCTAAAGTAGAAAATCTATTGCTAAGAAACCTATCACACTCCAAGCCCATTTGTGAAGGTTGGTGTAGATTTTGATATTCAAACGCAATCGCACGTCCTCATCGGTCATGCAGCCACAAAGATAGCAGAAAACGATATTACTGGTCTGAAGCCTTCTTTTATCTGACAAAAAGGCAAATAGTGCAACAACTAACTAAACATTTTTGAAAATTATGGACAAATTAATACTTGACATTGCTACCACCACTGAATTAGTGGCTATTGGGAAAAATTGTAGAAGAGCATTCTGGAACCGATAATATAATAAGGGTAGTCAAAATTAAAACAAAATCAGATGAATTTAAACGACCTACGAACAAATTAATGATTCTATCTATTGCGCAAGATAAAGCTATACAAACGCATCTATATATAAAATTATTTAACTTTTTAGTTGAAGACCGGCGGTATGTTGAAGCCTCTAGTTAATATGAAGATACTTTTTAGCTTTAGTGTTTCATTTGTATACGTGTTTTATGTAGTCCTGTATTTTGAACATTATACCAGTATAATTTCATAATCGAAAAGCGCAAGGTTGGTTTGAGTATTGGATTGGTTTGAGTATCGGATCGGTTTGAGTAATGGGTTTGCTTAGTATTTATGATCTAGTAAATATTATCTGGCTTTAGTCATTTTCAAATCTTAGAACTAGTTTTGTTTACGGGCAACTAAATAATTGTTGGTCAATTTTGAAGTAAAAATGGAATAATGGGATAGATACTGGTGACTTAAATTCAGCATAACTTATCCTAAACTTATCCTTTAATATAGCATACTGTCAATAAGGCATAAGAAATATAATTGTTAATACTTATCCCTCTAAACCATCGAATTAAAATATTAATAATAAAATATGTTTACCCTAAGTAGACCTCACTCCTATATTGATATAATGCATAGATCGCCGATCAATCCTAAGATATTAAAAGCAAACATTTGGAATATGTAGTTATATCGAGTTCTTATCATTTAAATGTGTCCATTAGACACGGTTGCATAGATTTTATGATTGAAAATACAAAAACTATAATACGCATCCTGTTTAAATGCTTGATTTTCTATTTTTTAAACTAAACATTGTAATCCTCCTGGGAAATCGGACCATCAGTAAATCGCTAGTATTGTAAATATAAACTGAATATCCGATTCAAAATACAAGGGTTTGTGTTACCAAGGGACTGTATTTTTCTTTTCTTCCCCCAATAGTTAGTAAATTTTGCTCGAGTTAGTTTATTCTGTATTTTTTAAATCTAATTTGTATTAATTTTAAAGTTTTGTGTCAAACAAAGTGTAAATTAATTTGATTTCCGACGATTACATGGCGTATTGGTCATAAAACGGTTATTTCAATTGATTTGAAATATTTAATCAATTTTTTAATCTATATTGTATTCATTTTAAAGTTTTATGTTTTAATAAATTTTGGTTTATTGTTTTGGCTGTATCACCGAATCTAATTACATAGGAGCTTTACAGAAACTTAAATCACGCTACGATCGAAAGAAGCTTATAATAAATTCATCTGAACC
>OY744476.1:99702691-99742723 GCA_963556175.1 Tipula confusa | reverse complement strand
TAAATATATATAATTAATAATATAATAATATAATAATATAATAATATAATAATATAATAATATAATAATATAATAATATAATATATAATAATATAATAATATAATAATATAATAATATAATAATATTAATAATATAATAATATAATAATATAATAATATAATAATATAATATATAATAATATAATAATATAATAATATAATAATATAATAATATAATAATATAATAATATAATAATATAATAATATAATAATATAATAATATAATAATATAATAATATAATAATATAATAATATAATAATATAATAATATAATAATATAATAATATAATAATATAATAATATAATAATATAATAATATAATAATATAATAATATAATAATATAATAATATAATAATATAATAATATAATAATATAATAATATAATAATATAATAATATAATAATATAATAATATAATAATATAATAATATAATAATATAATAATATAATAATATAATAATATAATAATATAATAATATAATAATATAATAATATAATAATATAATAATATAATAATATAATAATATAATAATATAATAATATAATAATATAATAATATAATAATATAATAATATAATAATATAATAATATAATAATATAATAATATAATAATATAATAATATAATAATATAATAATATAATAATATAATAATATAATAATATAATAATATAATAATATAATAATATAATAATATAATAATATAATAATATAATAATATAATAATATAATAATATAATAATATAATAATATAATAATATAATAATATAATAATATAATAATATAATAATATAATAATATAATAATATAATAATATAATAATATAATAATATAATAATATAATAATATAATAATATAATAATATAATAATATAATAATATAATAATATAATAATATAATAATATAATAATATAATAATATAATAATATAATAATATAATAATATAATAATATAATAATATAATAATATAATAATATAATAATATAATAATATAATAATATAATAATATAATAATATAATAATATAATAATATAATAATATAATAATATAATAATATAATAATATAATAATATAATAATATAATAATATAATAATATAATAATATAATAATATAATAATATAATAATATAATAATATAATAATATAATAATATAATAATATAATAATATAATAATATAATAATATAATAATATAATAATATAATAATATAATAATATAATAATATAATAATATAATAATATAATAATATAATAATATAATAATATAATAATATAATAATATAATAATATAATAATATAATAATATAATAATATAATAATATAATAATATAATAATATAATAATATAATAATATAATAATATAATAATATAATAATATAATAATATAATAATATAATAATATAATAATATAATAATATAATAATATAATAATATAATAATATAATAATATAATAATATAATAATATAATAATATAATAATATAATAATATAATAATATAATAATATAATAATATAATAATATAATAATATAATAATATAATAATATAATAATATAATAATATAATAATATAATAATATAATAATATAATAATATAATAATATAATAATATAATAATATAATAATATAATAATATAATAATATAATAATATAATAATATAATAATATAATAATATAATAATATAATAATATAATAATATAATAATATAATAATATAATAATATAATAATATAATAATATAATAATATAATAATATAATAATATAATAATATAATAATATAATAATATAATAATATAATAATATAATAATATAATAATATAATAATATAATAATATAATAATATAATAATATAATAATATAATAATATAATAATATAATAATATAATAATATAATAATATAATAATATAATAATATAATAATATAATAATATAATAATATAATAATATAATAATATAATAATATAATAATATAATAATATAATAATATAATAATATAATAATATAATAATATAATAATATAATAATATAATAATATAATAATATAATAATATAATAATATAATAATATAATAATATAATAATATAATAATATAATAATATAATAATATAATAATATAATAATATAATAATATAATAATATAATAATATAATAATATAATAATATAATAATATAATAATATAATAATATAATAATATAATAATATAATAATATAATAATATAATAATATAATAATATAATAATATAATAATATAATAATATAATAATATAATAATATAATAATATAATAATATAATAATATAATAATATAATAATATAATAATATAATAATATAATAATATAATAATATAATAATATAATAATATAATAATATAATAATATAATAATATAATAATATAATAATATAATAATATAATAATATAATAATATAATAATATAATAATATAATAATATAATAATATAATAATATAATAATATAATAATATAATAATATAATAATATAATAATATAATAATATAATAATATAATAATATAATAATATAATAATATAATAATATAATAATATAATAATATAATAATATAATAATATAATATATAATATAATAATATAATAATATAATAATATAATAATATAATAATATAATAATATAATAATATAATAATATAATAATATAATAATATAATAATATAATAATATAATAATATAATAATATAATAATATAATAATATAATAATATAATAATATAATAATATAATAATATAATAATATAATAATATAATAATATAATAATATAATAATATAATAATATAATAATATAATAATATAATAATATAATAATATAATAATATAATAATATAATAATATAATAATATAATAATATAATAATATAATAATATAATAATATAATAATATAATAATATAATAATATAATAATATAATAATATAATAATATAATAATATAATAATATAATAATATAATAATATAATAATATAATAATATAATAATATAATAATATAATAATATAATAATATAATAATATAATAATATAATAATATAATAATATAATAATATAATAATATAATAATATAATAATATAATAATATAATAATATAATAATATAATAATATAATAATATAATAATATAATAATATAATAATATAATAATATAATAATATAATAATATAATAATATAATAATATAATAATATAATAATATAATAATATAATAATATAATAATATAATAATATAATAATATAATAATATAATAATATAATAATATAATAATATAATAATATAATAATATAATAATATAATAATATAATAATATAATAATATAATAATATAATAATATAATAATATAATAATATAATAATATAATAATATAATAATATAATAATATAATAATATAATAATATAATAATATAATAATATAATAATATAATAATATAATAATATAATAATATAATAATATAATAATATAATAATATAATAATATAATAATATAATAATATAATAATATAATAATATAATAATATAATAATATAATAATATAATAATATAATAATATAATAATATAATAATATAATAATATAATAATATAATAATATAATAATATAATAATATAATAATATAATAATATAATAATATAATAATATAATAATATAATAATATAATAATATAATAATATAATAATATAATAATATAATAATATAATAATATAATAATATAATAATATAATAATATAATAATATAATAATATAATAATATAATAATATAATAATATAATAATATAATAATATAATAATATAATAATATAATAATATAATAATATAATAATATAATAATATAATAATATAATAATATAATAATATAATAATATAATAATATAATAATATAATAATATAATAATATAATAATATAATAATATAATAATATAATAATATAATAATATAATAATATAATAATATAATAATATAATAATATAATAATATAATAATATAATAATATAATAATATAATAATATAATAATATAATAATATAATAATATAATAATATAATAATATAATAATATAATAATATAATAATATAATAATATAATAATATAATAATATAATAATATAATAATATAATAATATAATAATATAATAATATAATAATATAATAATATAATAATATAATAATATAATAATATAATAATATAATAATATAATAATATAATAATATAATAATATAATAATATAATAATATAATAATA
Organism: Tipula confusa; assembly: GCA_963556175.1. NCBI lineage: Eukaryota > Metazoa > Arthropoda > Insecta > Diptera > Tipulidae > Tipula > Tipula confusa. The sequence continues at coordinate 99,738,434 of OY744476.1, read as the reverse complement.
TAATAATATAATAATATAATAATATAATAATATAATAATATAATAATATAATAATATAATAATATAATAATATAATAATATAATAATATAATAATATAATAATATAATAATATAATAATATAATAATATAATAATATAATAATATAATAATATAATAATATAATAATATAATAATATAATAATATAATAATATAATAATATAATAATATAATAATATAATAATATAATAATATAATAATATAATAATATAATAATATAATAATATAATAATATAATAATATAATAATATAATAATATAATAATATAATAATATAATAATATAATAATATAATAATATAATAATATAATAATATAATAATATAATAATATAATAATATAATAATATAATAATATAATAATATAATAATATAATAATATAATAATATAATAATATAATAATATAATAATATAATAATATAATAATATAATAATATAATAATATAATAATATAATAATATAATAATATAATAATATAATAATATAATAATATAATAATATAATAATATAATAATATAATAATATAATAATATAATAATATAATAATATAATAATATAATAATATAATAATATAATAATATAATAATATAATAATATAATAATATAATAATATAATAATATAATAATATAATAATATAATAATATAATAATATAATAATATAATAATATAATAATATAATAATATAATAATATAATAATATAATAATATAATAATATAATAATATAATAATATAATAATATAATAATATAATAATATAATAATATAATAATATAATAATATAATAATATAATAATATAATAATATAATAATATAATAATATAATAATATAATAATATAATAATATAATAATATAATAATATAATAATATAATAATATAATAATATAATAATATAATAATATAATAATATAATAATATAATAATATAATAATATAATAATATAATAATATAATAATATAATAATATAATAATATAATAATATAATAATATAATAATATAATAATATAATAATATAATAATATAATAATATAATAATATAATAATATAATAATATAATAATATAATAATATAATAATATAATAATATAATAATATAATAATATAATAATATAATAATATAATAATATAATAATATAATAATATAATAATATAATAATATAATAATATAATAATATAATAATATAATAATATAATAATATAATAATATAATAATATAATAATATAATAATATAATAATATAATAATATAATAATATAATAATATAATAATATAATAATATAATAATATAATAATATAATAATATAATAATATAATAATATAATAATATAATAATATAATAATATAATAATATAATAATATAATAATATAATAATATAATAATATAATAATATAATAATATAATAATATAATAATATAATAATATAATAATATAATAATATAATAATATAATAATATAATAATATAATAATATAATAATATAATAATATAATAATATAATAATATAATAATATAATAATATAATAATATAATAATATAATAATATAATAATATAATAATATAATAATATAATAATATAATAATATAATAATATAATAATATAATAATATAATAATATAATAATATAATAATATAATAATATAATAATATAATAATATAATAATATAATAATATAATAATATAATAATATAATAATATAATAATATAATAATATAATAATATAATAATATAATAATATAATAATATAATAATATAATAATATAATAATATAATAATATAATAATATAATAATATAATAATATAATAATATAATAATATAATAATATAATAATATAATAATATAATAATATAATAATATAATAATATAATAATATAATAATATAATAATATAATAATATAATAATATAATAATATAATAATATAATAATATAATAATATAATAATATAATAATATAATAATATAATAATATAATAATATAATAATATAATAATATAATAATATAATAATATAATAATATAATAATATAATAATATAATAATATAATAATATAATAATATAATAATATAATAATATAATAATATAATAATATAATAATATAATAATATAATAATATAATAATATAATAATATAATAATATAATAATATAATAATATAATAATATAATAATATAATAATATAATAATATAATAATATAATAATATAATAATATAATAATATAATAATATAATAATATAATAATATAATAATATAATAATATAATAATATAATAATATAATAATATAATAATATAATAATATAATAATATAATAATATAATAATATAATAATATAATAATATAATAATATAATAATATAATAATATAATAATATAATAATATAATAATATAATAATATAATAATATAATAATATAATAATATAATAATATAATAATATAATAATATAATAATATAATAATATAATAATATAATAATATAATAATATAATAATATAATAATATAATAATATAATAATATAATAATATAATAATATAATAATATAATAATATAATAATATAATAATATAATAATATAATAATATAATAATATAATAATATAATAATATAATAATATAATAATATAATAATATAATAATATAATAATATAATAATATAATAATATAATAATATAATAATATAATAATATAATAATATAATAATATAATAATATAATAATATAATAATATAATAATATAATAATATAATAATATAATAATATAATAATATAATAATATAATAATATAATAATATAATAATATAATAATATAATAATATAATAATATAATAATATAATAATATAATAATATAATAATATAATAATATAATAATATAATAATATAATAATATAATAATATAATAATATAATAATATAATAATATAATAATATAATAATATAATAATATAATAATATAATAATATAATAATATAATAATATAATAATATAATAATATAATAATATAATAATATAATAATATAATAATATAATAATATAATAATATAATAATATAATAATATAATAATATAATAATATAATAATATAATAATATAATAATATAATAATATAATAATATAATAATATAATAATATAATAATATAATAATATAATAATATAATAATATAATAATATAATAATATAATAATATAATAATATAATAATATAATAATATAATAATATAATAATATAATAATATAATAATATAATAATATAATAATATAATAATATAATAATATAATAATATAATAATATAATAATATAATAATATAATAATATAATAATATAATAATATAATAATATAATAATATAATAATATAATAATATAATAATATAATAATATAATAATATAATAATATAATAATATAATAATATAATAATATAATAATATAATAATATAATAATATAATAATATAATAATATAATAATATAATAATATAATAATATAATAATATAATAATATAATAATATAATAATATAATAATATAATAATATAATAATATAATAATATAATAATATAATAATATAATAATATAATAATATAATAATATAATAATATAATAATATAATAATATAATAATATAATAATATAATAATATAATAATATAATAATATAATAATATAATAATATAATAATATAATAATATAATAATATAATAATATAATAATATAATAATATAATAATATAATAATATAATAATATAATAATATAATAATATAATAATATAATAATATAATAATATAATAATATAATAATATAATAATATAATAATATAATAATATAATAATATAATAATATAATAATATAATAATATAATAATATAATAATATAATAATATAATAATATAATAATATAATAATATAATAATATAATAATATAATAATATAATAATATAATAATATAATAATATAATAATATAATAATATAATAATATAATAATATAATAATATAATAATATAATAATATAATAATATAATAATATAATAATATAATAATATAATAATATAATAATATAATAATATAATAATATAATAATATAATAATATAATAATATAATAATATAATAATATAATAATATAATAATATAATAATATAATAATATAATAATATAATAATATAATAATATAATAATATAATAATATAATAATATAATAATATAATAATATAATAATATAATAATATAATAATATAATAATATAATAATATAATAATATAATAATATAATAATATAATAATATAATAATATAATAATATAATAATATAATAATATAATAATATAATAATATAATAATATAATAATATAATAATATAATAATATAATAATATAATAATATAATAATATAATAATATAATAATATAATAATATAATAATATAATAATATAATAATATAATAATATAATAATATAATAATATAATAATATAATAATATAATAATATAATAATATAATAATATAATAATATAATAATATAATAATATAATAATATAATAATATAATAATATAATAATATAATAATATAATAATATAATAATATAATAATATAATAATATAATAATATAATAATATAATAATATAATAATATAATAATATAATAATATAATAATATAATAATATAATAATATAATAATATAATAATATAATAATATAATAATATAATAATATAATAATATAATAATATAATAATATAATAATATAATAATATAATAATATAATAATATAATAATATAATAATATAATAATATAATAATATAATAATATAATAATATAATAATATAATAATATAATAATATAATAATATAATAATATAATAATATAATAATATAATAATATAATAATATAATAATATAATAATATAATAATATAATAATATAATAATATAATAATATAATAATATAATAATATAATAATATAATAATATAATAATATAATAATATAATAATATAATAATATAATAATATAATAATATAATAATATAATAATATAATAATATAATAATATAATAATATAATAATATAATAATATAATAATATAATAATATAATAATATAATAATATAATAATATAATAATATAATAATATGATAATATAATAATATAATAATATAATAATATAATAATATAATAATATAATAATATAATAATATAATAATATAATAATATAATAGTATAATAATATAATAATATAATAATATAATAATATAATAATATAATAATATAATAATATAATAATATAATAATATAATAATCCATATTTTTTTGTTGATTTTTAACAATGAAGTTTTTTACGGATGTAGTTAGTCAGTTAGTAGCAGTTTTACTGAAACCCAAATTTATTATGATACAAATTTATTACGTGAAATTGAAGAGTTGACATATTAACTGTTCAATATTTCTAACCTCCAATGTTTTTTAGTAAAATATTTGCTATTAAACTATCACAAATTCTAGAGTTACAAAACGTTACTTTTAACTACTTACTTAGTCACTTATCGTTTAACTTTAACAATGGATCTCGGAAATTAGTATTATCATTTTTTATTTTTTTAGGCAACTTATTTCCAGCACAATTAAGGATCCCATTTCCCTAGAAAAAAACTCAATGATATTTAATCATTTCACTTTAAATGGGATATATGTACTTATAATTTATATACAGTAGACTTCTTCTCATAAAAATGAAGTTCTATAAACACCATCATCCAAAAACCATAAAATTAAATAAATAAATTTATCGGTTTTTTAATTTAATTACACCTTCGTGGAAGTATTTTATAATTAAAATCTAGGGTTTTTGGGTTTAAACTACACCTAATTTTTATGAACGTATTCGAACACCTAAAAGTGATAAATTAAAAATTTAATTTGTTGTTATGGTTTTTGTAATAAATAATAATCCATAAATTAGATTTTCGCATATTTTATACCGTCGGCGCGTTCTTGCATGATGCTTTTCGTACACCGTTTAAAAACAAATTACGCGACTTTGGTGTGATACCATCTTAACTTGATTATATCAAAAATTATTTTTTGTAATGGGGGAGATATATGGATATGATTTTAGCAGATTAAAGATTATATCGTGGTTACATAATATGACGGGTTTGAAAAGCCAATGGTGGTCCTTGATGCGTGGCATCATATTGTTTTAGACAGGTTGAAAAAATGGTACACACTTTTTGGTTTTCCTGGACAATTATTTTTCTTCGAAAGGAAAAAAGAATAATGCAATCAAAAAACTTAGAAAAAACAATTGAAATGTCTAGTACAACAACGGTTTTTCTTTAATTATATTCGTCTTTGAAGTTTTACTTAGTTATACTAGGGTATCCTAGATTTTTCATTTTAAATTTTAAATTTTTAAATTTTAAATCTTACTTTTCTATCTAATTGGTTATTAGATTATTGGAAAACAAATTTCAGCCCTACAGTTAACGTACCTCCTGCATATTTTAATAAATTTTTGAATAAAAGCGGTATTCAGATGCACGGCTCATCTTCCTTCCTTCCCATCTTTCTACCTTCGTATCTAATATCTTCCTTTCTTCATATGTTCCTATATTTCATCTTCCCATCTTCCTATCTTTCTTTCTTCTTATATTCCTATTTTCCTATCTTCCTATCTTCCTATCTTCCTATCTTCTTATTTTCCTATCTTCCTATCTTCCTATCTTCCTATCTTCCTATCTTCCTATCTTCCTATCTTCCTATCTTCCTATCTTCCTATCTTCCTATCTTCCTATCTTCCTATCTTCCTATCTTCCTATCTTCCTATCTTCCTATCTTCCTATCTTCCTATCTTCCTATCTTCCTATCTTCCTGTCTTCCTATCTTCCTATCTTCCTATCTTCCTATCTTCCAATCTTCCTATCTTGCTATCTTCCTATCTTCCTATCTTCCTATCTTCCTATGTTCCTATGTTCCTATCTTCCTATCTTCCTATCTTCCTATCTTCCTATCTTCCTATCTTCCTATCTTCCTATCTTCCTATCTTCCTATCTTCCTATCTTCCTATCTTCCTATCCCCTAATCTTCCTAATTTCTTATCTTTGATCGTCCAAACTATACGTCTAAGTCTAAACTGCAAGATCATTACAATTTTTGCATACTGAATAAATGTTTTCTCTTTAGAATTATGAGACATCATTTATAAAGATGGCCAAGGCCATATCAGTTGGCTGATAAAACTTTTAAGATATTATTTTTTTGTTTAGTCCAAAAAGTCATGTCTTATAAATACCCAACGACCACAGGTATAACACATTGCGCTATACTGAGCACAATTATATGGTGGTTGTGAAGTCTAGACAGAAATTATAATCCTAATTAACCTGAATGGATTATTATGTTGTTATTGAGTATAAAATACATGCTAGATTTACTCGTATAGTTTCTTAGAAATTTTAGACGAAAATAAATTAAAAGATTTATCTCATACAGTTTTGTCTACTTACATTTTTATAGTGTGATCAAGAAAGTCAATTAAGGTAATGCGCACCTAAATTCTATTGAAATCATGTGTATCTTTCTGATAAAACCAACGACCAACAACACAGCACAACTTAAATATTTCATTGTTCGTCTATCTTATGTTGTCTTAGATGTTGCTCGCAAATTATTTACTGTATTTTCAGAAAATTTAAAATTTATTTGTTTTGTCCGTTGGTATTCCAATTTAGTTCGTTTAGTACATAAGTATGAAACGATGGGAGTTCAATGTATTCTTATTCTCATTTGAGTGAAAGAGGAAAATTTCGTGGTCAATCACTAAAATCACGGGCATTTGTGGAACAAACAAGTGAAAAAAAGATAGAAAAGTACAATATAGGTAGGAAGGGAGAAAAATAGGAAGATAGGAAGATAGGAAGAAAGGAAGATAGGAAGATAGGAAGATAGGAAGATAGGAAGATAGGAAGATAGGAAGATAGGAAGATAGGAAGATAGGAAGATAGGAAGATAGGGAGATAGGAAGATAGGAAGATAGGAAGATAGGAAGATAGGAAGATAGGAAGATAGGAAGATAGGAAGATAGGAAGATAGGAAGATAGGAAGATAGGAAGATAGGAAGATAGGAAGATAGGAAGATAGGAAGATAGGAAGATAGGAAGATAGGAAGATAGGAAGATAGGAAGATAGGAAGATAGGAAGATAGGAAGATAGGAAGATAGGAAGATAGGAAGATAGGAAGATAGGAAGATAGGAAGATAGGAAGATATGAAGATAGGAAGATAGGAAGATAGGAAGATAGGGAGATAGGAAGATAGGAAGTAATTTCATAAAGACACTGCTTTATCCTAAGATCTCCTCAAAGAAGTTATTGCGTAGTGTTCGTAATCTTGGGCTTACCAAAGATAAACATATATTACTTCATATATTTCCTAACGAATTAAATTATTTCTTTATAAATTCGATTCCCCAATGTAGCAAAACAAGTCTGATATTTTATTTTAATAATGTTAATATTTTCAAGGTTTGTAATGCTTTCAAAGGTATTATAACAAATCGAATTTAATAGGAGATAATAGTATTCCAGTATTTGACGACTTTCAAACACAATATTTGGCACGTGTTGAACATTGTGTAAGTCAAAGATCGATGTTAACACGGAGGTTCCCATCCTAGTCCCGAATGGCGACAGACCTTGGTCTAAACGTATGGTGTAGTCCCATCACTCCTTTAAGGACGCCACGATGTCATCAATTTAAAATAAATTAATTAATGTTAAATATTTTGAGGAATAAAAATTTTTATAGGAAACAATTTAAACATTTAGTATTTTGAGCTACTCCATATTGTACAATAATAGGCGAGTTAATTAAAATAATTTAAGATCAGCGAAAAATCAAAATAGTTTTATGATTTTATCATTAAGAAACACTTATATTCCCAAATATTGAGCCAATTATAAAATAGTGTGTTCTATTCAATTGAAAATCCTGAAAAATAAATTCGATATTTTGCGCTTGTACATAGATAATATTGAGCAACATTTTTAATGGAATATGTTTTTTGATAATATTGAAATGTAAGTCATTTGTGTTACTTGGAAATATTAAAGATACACATATGAACTATTTTGTTGAAGATTCTAATATTTAAAAAACTGAGCAAATACATATATTTAAGGATACTGAAATATAAAAACTAAATAAAATATTTTGTTACCTTTTTTTAAACATTTTTAAGAAATTAAATAGCTCCATGAACTACAATTAAAACCAGTATATTGAACGTCATATGCAATCCTACTAACCACCCAAGGAAAACACGTTCTAACTGAAGACAACGGTACACTGTAATCAGATTTTGTTTTAACTGTTGCAACTCGAAGATGACTTTTGGAACCTGGCTGTGTCTCTTCAATTTTTCCAAGTATCTAGCAAATTTTCGTTTTATTACCACTATATTTGCTTGGAGGTTTTATATCGAGATAGATCAGCGTATAAAACCGGCAAGGGCCTTGAGTTTAGTTTTGCTTCTATCTCAGATAGTAGCGTTATCATCTCTTCAAATGCAAAATGCTTTTTTAAGTGAAATTCGGTGGACTTAACTGTGGCCTGCTAAATCCCACTAACATGTGAAGCAGAAGGTGGGTTGAAGTCGCACTTAATTGCTGTTTTGAGTAGATAATTATAAATTGCACTGTAGTTTTGCGTAATGAATTCAAAAAAATTCAAAAAGCGCTCAAAAATGTGTCTGTGCTTAGGTTACTCACCAGCTCAATATGAAGTAGCTTTATGCTAAAGTAACCAGAAATACATAATAAATATAAAGCTTTTAATTAGATTTTGCCCACGAACTTTTCTCGTATTTAAAATGTACCAATTATAGCCTACTTTAGCCCATTAGGCTTATTTTAGGCTTCCTTCAACTCTAATTAGACCATCATCGTCGACAAATAAATTTAAAATCTTCAGCTTACTAGATGCAGATAATGGCCTTTGATGGTTCAAACTAAGTAGGTCGGCTGCAAAGTAACTTTTCTTTGTATTTCAGAACTAATATCATTGTCATTGACATGACAAAATTTCAGCTAATTTAATAATTATGTGCGAATGTTTGTTGTTGTTTCCCAACAAACTTTAAATTTTATCAGCCGATGTTTATTTAGCTCATTTGGTAATTGATCGTCCGAGTATAATTTTTGGAGCCAGAAACTACTTGAAATTAGAAACTATCATCAAATTGATTCCACTGCAAACCTAGTAGTTTATTGATTTGTCAGGCAGGTCTTTAAGTATCATCGGATGGTTGGATGTCCATTTGCGCAATTGGAAGCTCAAGTCCGATATTTTTTTATTTTTTATTATGTTCTGTTATCTGTGGTAATCGAGTTGCTAAAAAAGTCACTGGACCCATTCCAAAGATACGGTTTTTAGCTTTTAAGCTTTAACGATATCAGATCTAGAATTTGAATTAGCCAGAGATCTCTAGCTTCAGTAACTACGCCTTGCGCCCTCATACCTCTATAATTTCGTCGGCAGTGTCAACTAAATGTCGCAAATTTGCTTGTTTCTCATGTATAGTAAGACATTAAATGACTTTTACTCTGTATAGTCACCGAAGAAGTATTATATATTATATAATGAATAACTAATAATTACTCGTAAATAATTGTTAGAACCATCAACTAGTTCATAGGAAGCATAAAGAAAATATATGTTTTTAATTTATGTAGGAAGTGTTTTGGATGTTCATTAAATCTTTGTATAACATTTACACCAATTCATAAATTTCGTTTGTATCTGTGACATACCAAGTCGTGATCTATTGCTAAAGTTCTAGCTGCATTTAATAATCAATTTTTTTGCTTGTCTATAACAAACAACTACGGTTACCATACTTTCTGACAATACATGTCTTTAAGGCCATTAGTGGCGTATTGGGATTTTGGGTGCATGGCTTATATGCTAACCTTCATTGTTTTTTTTTAATTTAGAAGTGTTGAGTAACTTTACTTACCTTATCAGGTATTTCTTGTTAGATTAGTACGTTTTTCTATGATATCTTTAGTAATTTTCAATAACTTCACTTCTGTTCACATCAACACTATTTTTAATTTATATTTCGTTCTACAGTAAAATTTACATTTTAAATATTATTAAACCACGCCAGTACCTACTATTCTATTTTTTTAATCCTAAAAGTATCAACTATGAATTGTTAAGGTGTCCAACTGGATAATACAAAAGTTACAACTGCCTTAAAATAGTCAAAACTAATGGATTTAAAGTTCTTTGACGGCTAATTTAAATCAATGCTTTACATTCACCCTATTCTTTCAATCCAAGCACACTAGAACCGTATACCACTTGCACATTGCCTAGCACCATGAAATCTGGGTGGTCGATGAATTCTGCACACAATTAGAGGTCAAAAAGTTGTGTTAATTTAAATCACTGATCCTAATTGAGTAAAAAAATCCCATTTTTTGGAATTTCCGCTCCAAGCGCAGGAAAATTAACCAATGGGCCAGTTGCTGGGTATTAAATTAAATAAAAATGCTTAGACCTCACATTCATATAAAAACTCGGCATTAATTATTTCAAATTGGTAAAACTGACTTTATGCTCACCTGACTTACGAATCGGATCTTGACCGAGGTACATAAAGCATTGTAAGATGGGTAAACATCCTTACACAAAACAGTGGCTACCTATGGCTGCGTTTATATCACAGTTAAAATAGCAATGATCTAGTTGTTAAAATTATTTATCCTGTATTCCAAATGTGTATCGAATTGTGTAAAAATTTCGAAATTTTCTGTTTTTTTAATTTTAGGCTTTTTGTATTTTTTCTTCACATTTGCTGCAAACCAAATATAGCACAAAAACTAGTACAAATTTTTTTGTGTACAACAAACCAAAACTGCCGTTTTGCATTCGTAGCAATATAGTCTGTTTATACCGGAAGTAGTTACGTAGCTTTGGTACCCACGTAGCAATGCTAAGGTATAATTTTTTTTTTTTTATGTATTTTATTTTATTACAATCTAGTTTTCTGGACTAATGGGCAATTTGTTTCTGACTTAGTTTACTAAAATAATTATATCTATGACTCCACCCATTGGCGTTTCACAGTTTTTGGTAAGTTGTTGTTTATACCACATCGTTATTTTGGATCTAAATCAGCAAGCTGCTGTTTATATTAACAATTTAACCAGTTCAAAGGGTTTGGTTATTTTCAGTCTGCGTATAACATTGGTGTTGGTTAACAGCTGAATTGCCTCTATATTCACATGTTGCTGGAGTCTTTCTTCGTGTTTCCTTGCATTTTTTTAATTTCAATTGAAACAGGGTCCACTTTAAGGTCTCTATGTAGATCACTATTCCTGACGTACTATGGTGTATCGACGATGTTCCTTAGTACCCTGTTCTGAAACCTTTGAATAATATTGACGTTGCTGGGTTTTGTACAACCCCAAAGTTCAATACCATAAGTCCATGTTGGTTTCAGTATTTGCTTATAAAGCAGCAGCTTATTGTATGATGATAGAGAAGAGTGTCTGCCTATGAGCCAATGCATTTTTCTATATTCCATTTAAATTTAGCATCCAGGGTCATGCCTAGATACTTATTAGCTGTGTTCGCATACGGTATTATTTCTCGATTTATTGAAACAAGTATATGTTCAACTCGTTTGTTGGTAAAATTTATGTGAACTGATTTAGTTTCATTTAGCTTAATTCGCCATCTTTTAGTCCATTTATATACTTCGGAGATAGCTGATTGTAATTTTTGTGTTGATTCTTTGTTGCTTTTTCCAACAGCTAGGATCGCAGTGTCATCAGCAAAAGTCGCCACTGTGTTGTTTTCTAATTCAGGTAGATCATACGTGTATAGTAAATATAAAATCGGTCCTAATACACTGCCCTGTGGTACACCTGCTTTTATTTCTTTTAATTCAGAATAAGTTTCAGCAAATTTAATTCTAAAGAATCTATCTTTCAAGTATGATTCCAGTATTTTAGCGAATTGCATTGGTAAGAGGTTTCTTAACTTATGATTAAGTCCTTCATGCCAAACCTTGTCAATAGCTTGCACCACGTCTAAAAATATCGTGGAGAAGACATTTTTCTCTTCAAGTGCTTTCTCAATTACATTGATTACTCTGTGTACTTGTTGTATTATTGAGAGTTGACGACGAAATCCGAACTGATGATTTGGGATTAAGTTATTCCTTTCAATTATCGGATTTAATCAGTTTTTTCTCAAAGAGTTTCGTCATAACTGGCAACAACGAAATTGGTCTATAAGATGAAATTTTGTATGGTGGTTTTCCAGGTTTTGCTATCATTATTACTTCTGCATTTTTCCACAAACTTTGCACAAATTTGATTCTAAATGCTGCATTGATAAGATAAGTAAGCTTAACTAGGGCCTTCCTTGGTAGTTCTTTTAAAATTTGAGTAGTAATAAGATCATAACCAGGAGCTTTTTTCGAATTCATATTGAGTTTTATCTAATGCATGACTTCTTTTAGTGAATAGAATTTCTTCACTTTCTTTTTCAGATTCCGTTATTATTTGAGATTCTAGAGTTTGATCATCATGTGGTTGGAATATTTTTTCGAGGTGCTCCGCAAAACATTGAACTTTATCTTCGTTATTTCGAGCCCATTTCTCCCCTTCTATTCTTATTGGAGGGCTCTGCATTGTTGGCCTTTTAATTTTTTTGGTTGCCTTTCAAAGTGAATAATCAATCCTGCTATCATTAGTTAGTTTTTTTAGACAGTACTGATTGACTCATCTGTTATTTTTTGGATTTCCCTTCGTAACTGTTGAGGTAAATTATTTAACTTAGTTTTATATTGAGAAGCTCTTGTTTGCTGCCATATTCTTCTCGCTCTTATTTATTCTGCCAAAACTTGTTTCCTTTTATTTTATATTTAATTTTTGGGGTACTTTCCCAGGCTCTGATTGTAGTATATCATTTACAAATTTTTGAACTTCGTTTTTGACTTGCTCCTCGTTTTTTAATGGAACCTTTAGGTTAATTTTTTCTTCTAAGGACTGCCTAAAGTATTCCCAACAAGTGCGTTTATTTATTAGGCTTGGATTTCTTTCTTTTTGAATTATTTTTTTGCTTAATGTCAAAAGTATAGGAGATTGGTCCGAGTTTAGGTCTCGACTTTCGTCTACTTGTATATAGTTCATTGATATATTTGTGATTATAAAAAAATCTATTAAGTCTGGTATTTTGTTTTGATCGGTAGGCCAGTAAGTTTGTTTTCCAGTTGACAAGGTTTTACTACTTCATTTTCTGACAGCTTTAAGCGGTTATTTACCTTTAGTCGTTGTTAGCCTAGAACCCCAATGGACATTTTTTGCATTAAAATCTCCTCCAAATATGTATCTTTTTCCTAGTTCACTAAAGAATTCGAGATAATCTTTTTTTTAGCGCGTGTTTCGGAGGGCAGCCAACACTAACAACACTAACATAATTATTTTTCGTTTTGACGTTAATAACAGTTGCTTGTTTTTCAACTGTTTCATATTTCAGCTCTTCGTAATGGTGGATATTATTTCTAATTATAACAACGCTACCTCCTTTAGCAGTGTTTTCTGGGTAACTGGTTTTATATACTTGACAATTTTTAAATTTAATATTTGATTGTCTAGTAAAGTGAGTTCCCTGATATGTCAATTTTTTCTGTTTCCAAGACCACCTGCAATCCTTTTTGATGTTGCATTAGTCCATAATTCTAAGATCATTAGCCATTTTTCTGTTTAGGGATAGCTCCCTTATCTCCCTTATACTCATGTGTGTAACCGTTCATTAAACGTATTATGTTTACTTAATATCAATTTCAGAGTTTGACTAATATCCTCACTTTGGGTAGTTTCTCTTTGATTATTTTACTCCTTAATACTTGAGCGTAAGTCAAATTGCTCATTTCTTCCCGAGGAATTTCCGATACTTTTCGTCGTATTACTTCGGGCTTGTTTTTTCGAATGGTTGGTTTTCTACTTAAATTTAAATTTATTTCATTCATTCTTTTAAACTTGACTTATTTCATTCATTCTTTTTGGCTTTGCAATTTAATAGCAACACTGCATTCTCTATAGTTAGCGGGATGATTTTCTTCACAGTAAACGCATTTGGCCTGCCCATTTTTGGGTAGTACGCAATCTCTTGTATGATGTTTTCCAGTACATTTGACACATCTTGGTTCCTTATTGCAGTACTTTTGTGTATGTCCATACGCTTGGCATTGATGACATTGTGGAATAAGCTTAGACCTTCTTAAAGGCTGTATAATCACTTTGCATCCTTAGATGTACTTAATTTGATATATTTTTTCGATTATCTCATCGGCATCGAAGGTCAACATAAACCTCATATTAAGAGATGTTTTATCCCGTTTTTTTAATTGAATTGATGCATCAACAGCTTTAAATCCCTGCGCTTTAAAGTCATCAATTATCTTTTCTATTTTACATATGTAATGATGGTTTTTAGCCATCACTCTGATTGGTCTAGTTTGTCTTCAAACGTGTGCCAATAGTGCTTTCCTTCATTAAGCATTTTTGTTACTTGTCGGTAACTTTCACTATCTTTCAAGTTTATTTTGATATTATTTCCATTCATCACCTTTGCGTTAAACTGATCTGTTGCAGTTATTTTTTCATATAGTAAGTCATAATCTTTGATTTCATTTATGACTATTGATGGGGGTTGAGCTAGTTTTTGTGGCTTTTTTGTTAAAACCTTTGGAACATTCAGTTGTAATTGAGGCGGAGATGGAGTATTATTTCGTTTCCTTTTGTTCCTACGATTTATAACTCTTACAAACTCCATTTCCCTAGCTAGTTCTTCTTCATCTGTATGGCACTCTTGCACAGCTGTTGTTATTATATTAGCCTTTTGGCTATTGACTTCCTTTGATTTAAGAGTACTAACTTCGTTTTCTAGAACTTGTATTCGCTCCTGCATCCATGAAATTGTTTGATTCAGTTGCTTGTTTATATTTGTGGAATCGACTAATGCACTATTGGCTTTGCACAATTCACTGTACAGTTTTTTCTCAGTTAAAGAACGATTGCAGTTCTCTTGCAACAGTTCGTTTTTCGGGTTTTCCTTATTTTTCAGGATGGTTTACTCCTTTTGTTGCACTAATTTGATGTTGCCTTCCAAAAAGGGGCTAGCGACTTTTGTAGGAGATCGAATAAATTTCTGACTCCTTTGGAATGGATTTGAAATATCCTTTTCTTTTGTACTCAGTTGAGTATTATTATTTTTCCCTATCATATCTTGGGATTGGTTGTAATAATTATAGTATAGCAATGATTGGTCTTCCCCAGAATGCATGAGACCGATCTCCGAAGAGAGTGGATTTCCTTGAGCATCAGGTATACCACCTGGGGTAATTATTTCCTTGTTTGTTACACTCATTGCGTTTTTATAGTGTATTGATTGCACTCGCCTCTAGTATTTAGCCGATGAGTATTCCATCGTTGCCTTGGTGTTACCACTTGGAGGTATACTAGATACATTTGGTGGTTTCTACATAGTTACAAAATTGGAATATAAACCATGAGTCATGGCTATAAACAATCAACCCCTACCCTATTGAGACACACCCAACACTCAAGGTATAAATGAGCCATTTTAGCTGGCTGAGCTATTAGTATGTCGTGTTTAAACAGCTGTCATTCACGCTACGCTGTCATTTGTCGTTTAGTTACTATTTTAGCTGTGTTATAAAAGAAGCCCGGGGGATTAAAAATAAATTTAAGCTTTAAAATCTGGTGTTTATCGTTTACAAAATCGTTAAAATAAGTCAATTTAAAAGATACAAATGTCTGAGTTGCGAATACATTGAATATCACCGATTTCATGTATTGTGTATACACTTAGACATGAGATTAAATAGAAAATAGAAAATTCTTGGAAAAATTGTATAAATGCACTTCAATAAAATATTTTTTTAACATGTTGGTTTCTTTAAAGGATTTTGAATGGTTCTATTTATAGGTTGTGGTTGCATTACATGTAATCTTCCTAATATACTTGTAAGTTTGAAAAAATATTTATAAAATATATTATATTTAGCAGGATAGTAGGAAATTGTTCTTTAGTTGTTATAATAAGTTTCTCTTATGTATCTTTAAAACTATGTATATATGCAAGGTTTTTATTTAAATCAAAGCATAATAACTAGAATATTTTATCTTATTTATTAAATTTATCAATTTAAGGTTGCAAATATTTTTTATTCTAATATCGAGAAATATTTTCAGGAACACTCATCTCACTGTGAAATTTATGTATAAAATTTATATAAAATTAAAATAACTTTGGAACAAGTATATTCTTTTTGTGTGTTTTCCGTGTTTAACTCGGTTTATTACGAGACAATAAGATCTGTGAAAATTGAGCCGTTTGTTTCCAACGATTTACCATTAACAAAAAGGAAGTTTGCATTCATCGTAAACACTTTTCATGAATTACGCTGGGAGGTTAAAAATAAGGTTTCGAGACAGAGTAAGGAAGACATGTTCCATTTTTTATTGAAAGTAATTAATGTAACGTTTACGATTATTCACATATAAGATTTAATAATAAGTGAACTGAAGGTAGTAATGCTGGTTGTTTATCATATTCTTCTAAAGTTCTAATATAAAAATTAGCAAGTTGTTTCTATTGACAACGTTTGACGATTTATAAAAAAAAACGGTAAACATCAAAAAGTTCAAAATCATTTTAGATGGAAAAAAACATGATATATTGTAATAAAAGCTCTCATATATGAAAATTAATTAATTAAATTTTCGTTACCTTTTTTTTACCTCTTACGTCAAAAAACATGTATAATACATAAAAATAATTTTGCTTACAAATTTAATTAGACCTTTTTTATGCATATCAGTCCCTATATACATGAAATATTCTATTACGAAAACTTAATCACATCATTATAAAAGTTGGAAGACTATATTGATGTTTTTTCAACGTTTTTTTTATGAGTAATGAGATAACAAGTAGAGCCTTCTTAATATAAAGTGCCAAAAAGATTTGGTATCATAAGTCAATCATATCGAATGATTTTTATTGATATGGGTATGTTAAATGGTAAAAAAATATTTACAACATCTTAAAGTTATTACATGCACGAAGTAAACACATTCCAAAGCAATCATTCGATTAATATCTAACGATGGGGTAAATAAATGTCACAATTAAAAATTGCACACTTGCAAAATTGTACGAGTGATAAATCCAGTTTTTGGTACTAGAATAAATTCGAATTTTAGGTAACAGTTCATAGATGGCATAACAATGCTATTATTAATTATAATATATCGGAATCTTACTATAATGACAGTAAACAAATATTAGTTTGACATTTGGTGAATATAAACAATAAATTATTACAATATAAAAATGATAAGTATAAACCAATTTGAAATTCATATTCTTGATGAGTTATATAATTTTAATTTTAGTTTCGTTTATTTTAGAAAATTTGCCAGTTTTTGAAGACAGTGCAACGATTCGTATGAGGCTCACAAACATTTCGCTGGCCTTGAAGCATCTGGTTCAATAGGAAGTATTACAATCTTAGTAATAGGTCCTTTGATATCTCTACATTTTTTTTTAATGTAACCATTCTTGTAAAACCATCAGACACCGGATATAGTTCATTTACTCTTCCTAGGATCCATTTGTTAACTGGTATATTGTCTTCCTTAATTACGACAACGTCATGTAGTTTGACTGACGACTTTTTATTACACCATTTTGTTCGCTTTTACAATGAGGTAATGTATTTATTATTCCAACGCTTCCAGAAATGTTGACACATGTATTGGACCATTTGCCATCTTGACAGGTGAGATGGTTTAAGTTGTGTTAAGTCATATTCTGGTACTTTAGTGGCTGGTTGGCCAAAGAGGAAGTAGGATGGTGTAAGAGCATCAACCTCATCTGCCGAAAGCACACATAAAGGTTTAGAATTTAAGATACTTTCAATTTCGGCCAATAAAGTTATTATCTCTTCCATGGTCAGTATAATTTCTCCGATTACTCTCTTTAAATGAAATTTGGTTGCTTTCACTGCCGATTCTCAAATTCCTCCAAAGTGCGGTGCACGAGGAGGTATAAAATGCCAAGTGATTGTTTGCCTGGATAGAAAATGAGAAAATTCATTAGAATTTTTTATACACTTTTCGAAAATTGCTTTTATTTGATTGTCGCTATGTATTTCCTGGCAAACTTCTCAGCGTGCTATAAAACGCTTAAGCGCCGCAATGAATGCGTCGGTACTTAAATCCCCAACTGATTCCAAATGCAAGGCCATTTTACTTAAACAAACATTGCCTTTCGGTCTTGGCTCTAAGACGCGTACACGTTACGCATTGGCAAACCATCTTTCTTAAAAAATTCTTGCAGCATGATTGCTGAACAATAGCTAATAACAACGATGGGCCTGCATACTTGTGGTCCCTGTGCAGCTCCTCGATTATTAGTTTTGTTACAATAGATTTGGTTGGCAATATAATAGGTTGTTTTGTAGAAAATGGAAGGTTGCTTTTTCCTAACCTTCCACCTACTCGTAAAACTCCAAATTTATCTATGAATTGATTGAGACACTTTAAGGCGCTAGATTTTCGTAGATTGTTGGTTTTGCGTGTGTCGTTCATTTCTTTCGCGAAATATTTTTCCTGTTCATACAAACAGTTCCGATATAATGATTCGAGTACCTTTTCTCTGGTTAGAAACAAATCGGATTACATAGGTAAGTATCCGTTTTAGTGTATGAAACGAAGAGTGTTTTGAAAGTAAAGTTTCAAACAGATCGATGCTAACGACCGCTAAAAACGTCCATTTGGTAATTTGTTCTTCGATCATATTATAACTGTGTTGTTGTGTTGGCCAAATTTTTTTGGTTTTTGGGGCCAACATGGACCGCACCACCATAATAGGTTAACATTTAATTCTTCGGGAAAGAGGATTTTCTTCTGTTGATACATGCCCCCACTGCGACCGGTTGTAATATGTTAAAATTTCGCCAGTGCGGTTAGCCACAAATGTAGACATGTTAGTTTGCTTTATAGTTAAAGTGGTTTCTTTGGTGACTAGATTCATCAGCTTTGTAAGTAACACGGCGCCACATAACTCTAGGTGGGGCAGTGACCATTATTTAATTGGAATCACCTTTGTTTGAGCTGAAATTAAACTAATGTGAGATTCATTATTGTGAAATGTAATGCGACAATATAGGACTGCGAGGTATGCATTTTGGCTTGCATCGCAAAACCCATGCAACTCGACCTTTGATTGCTTAGTGGTATTAATGTACCGAGGAATTGAGATTTCTTTAATATTCTGCTTCTTCTTTCGGTATGTGTCGTCGCAGGCTAGATTCAGAATCCATAAACGCTGTATAAATTAGAAATTTCTAATAAAAATATATTTCTAGTAAAATTTCAGAATCAGTGTTAGCTCCAGTCATCAAGTCGTCCACATGACGAAAACCTTTGACGTAAACGTAGACAACCTTTAATTTTGCAATTGAACTTGTTGCACTTAATACTCCATGTTGAGGTAAATAATGTCTTGCGTGTCATGAGCATTAGATTGTTTTATTTCTTCCATGTGATTGAATCGGTGATAACCAGCCATAACCAAGTCTGACAGTCCAGGAAACTCTAGATCGCGTGTGAATCGAGGCTCAATTTTTTTTTAAATTCAAATTTTATATCACACGGAAGTCTGATTCACAACAT
The DNA here is from genome assembly GCA_963556175.1 of Tipula confusa. Taxonomy (NCBI): domain Eukaryota; kingdom Metazoa; phylum Arthropoda; class Insecta; order Diptera; family Tipulidae; genus Tipula; species Tipula confusa. Next base: position 99,717,649 of record OY744476.1, on the reverse strand, counting down.
AACGGTCTGTGTTGGATTTTCTTATCGATCTATTTCACAGAAGCTGAGTAGTGTTTTATCCAAATTAAGGTTTATACTGTTTCTTGTTGAAATCATTGACACCATATTGCATTCCAATGTAGAACTGTTTCAACTTCCAAAAACTAGCCAACCTAAAAAAGGGTTTTGTATTGCTGGTTCAGTCGTCTTTGTTTTAAGCTGCCTAGGTCTCAGTAGATTAAAAAATTGATCGGCTCAATTCAAGACTTCTATTCCAGCAGATTTGTGGAGTTGTGGATCAGCCAGCTAGAGATTAGGAAAATAATTGAACTCTTACCCATTGATTGTTAGATGACGGCTACTATACAAAACTTATAGAATTGTGATTACATTTTACAGTAGTCTGGACTAAATCTTTGGTAGAACCGCCAATTGAACTGCTTAACCCAAAAACTGACAATCTAGTATTCACTCTTTTTAATTCTAATCTTTGGACACATTTCTCGGTTACAAAACTGGTCTGAGAGCCCGAATCCATTAATACGCAATATAAAACAGTATTACAATTCAAATATAATACATTAAAGCAGATGAAAGAGTCATATGCTTGGAGACCTGTGGCGTGAACTATGTGATGTTCCTTCGAAAGTGGAAGAAAGCTGATTGGATTTAGGTTCCATTTCTTCGATGTACTTCAGTTATGCTAATATGTTTTAAAAGATGCTTCATCCTACAAATATTCTTTCAGGTATTGGAATTTTGTACCGGGTTCAGTGATGTCGACTCGTATAAAGCTCTGGAGAAAAACTCACTGGCATTAATTAATAGATGTTTTGTCGCGAGATAAATCAATCATGGTTCAAGTTTGATTGTCACTCAATGATTTTATTTCTTCATACATAGCTTTTGTCCACAAATCAGTATTAGAGTCGACAATGCTGCGGCAATCGTTTCAAGATCATTTCCAATAATTCCCTTTACCAAGAAACTATAACGTATTGTCATGAATTTGGCTTCTGAACTCGTAATATATCTTGCAATAATAAATCACCGTGATCAAATTTGCTATAACCACTATGAAACATGGCCATGAAGAGATAGAACTCTTGAACTTAATGTTCTTACACCGATGCTATAAACCTTCCAGCTATTGTTGATTCACATGTTGATGATGATGTATGCCAGCCATAATCGTCACATCCCCTCCTCTTAATTCTGTTCAACCCGAACATTTCCATCTCCACTTCCGGCGTTGTAACGTGTTAACCGGTCCGGTCCACGTGATCAACTTTCTGTTTAGTTCTGAGGCTTTGTTGAATGCGATACATGACATTGTTGATTTGGTTGAGGACCTTGTATGGCTCTTCCCAACTTTGTTGTAGTTTTGGAGATTTCCCTTATCCTCGTTTCGGATTGAATAGCCAAACTAAATCTCCTTCCACAAATACTAGACTATTGACCGTAGATCTTACCGTGTTTACATTCGATCACTGGCCTTCACTATGTTATGTCTTATATCATCCTTTGCTTAATACTGCAACGAAATATAATTTGGCGACTGCTTTATTTGTTGGTGAGCCAAATTGTATATCACACGGAAGTCAGAGTTCTCTGCCGAATACAACCAAAGCTGGTGAATTTCCAGTTGTATCATGTACGGGGCTGTGAAACGCCATTACGAATAGTGAAATGCGTTGGTTGTGCATGCAATGGGGTAGTCCTCGTTTTCTTAATATAAAGTACTAGGCATAGTTTCTGGAACACGTGCGACTCAAAATTACGTTCTTGATTAGAATAAAGTTCCAACGGTACTCCAAATGTACCGATATTATAATATCGATATCCGATTGGATACTCTCCAATTGTTTACGAATGTGTCTGCGATTGTTCAAGCTTTTTGATTTATCACATACGCTTCGACCCATTTGCTGTAGTAATCAATAGTACACTGTAGTACACGAGTATGTATCGGTTTCCATCTTTTGTCTTGGGAAATGGCCCAGCAATATCTGTAGCGATTCGCTCAAATGGTACTCCAACATTGTATTGCTTCATCCTTCCTTTGGTTTTCGTTTGGAGGCTTTTACTGGCAGCACTACCCCGCTGGCAGCACATACTTCCTGCACCATTCTTCTATGTCCCATCAGCAATCGACCCAATAGAATCGAAGCCTTAGCATGTCCAATGTCTTATTGATGTCTAAATGTGCTCCAGGTATTCCTATGTGAATCTCATGCAGAACTTCTTTTGTCCGGTTATTTGGGAGCACAATTTACTGCTTTATGTCCTCACCTTTAGTTGATTCCCAGTTTTTAACAGCAACCCATCCTCTATTGTTAATGATTACTACTGAGGGGTATAACTCTTCACCGTAGCACTTTCTGTGGCGATTTCATACCGCTGCAGCCTTAAACCTTTCTTTACTCACTTGATTATTAGTGTCATGGACGTACCATTTCGCTATTCCTTCACTAGTTGCTCCCTGACCCAGCAATCTTCTGCATCGACTCTGATCCTTCCTATTCTTACTATGGGACTTCTTTCTTTTTGTTCAGAGCACTGTTCACATTGAGCATTGCCAGGCCTCTTGGACATTTTGTCTACGTTGTTATGTAGTATCCTTTGTCCATACTCTGCTTCAACGACCTCCAGTTGTGCATTTATAGATCTTACTTTTACATGTTGTTTCTCACCACCTTTTCGCTGCCTCGTTGTGCCAGTTGCTGGTTGTTTGCAATACCTAATGAAGTGTCCAAGTTGTTGGCATCTAAAACACCTTGATTAAGAACGAGTTCTCCGTCTCATGTTCTGGAAGCATTGTCGTTTTCTTCGAAGTTTTGCTTCTATTATGGTCTCTTTATTTAAGTTATATCTTCCAATTCAAACTTTCGCAGATTAAGGGAATCTTGGGTTAAGCTGGTTCTGACTGCTTGGTATTCCAATACTGATGCTAAACCCTCGTTCATAGTTTTTCCTTTCGTCGTCATTCTCAAGTGGAGTCTCAATTCAAGTGGTCTACAACGGCGTTGATGAACGCATCTACTGTTAACCCGTTTAAAACATCAAAAGGAGCATTACAGTAAGCTTGACGCACTACCTTGGTTATGCCTCTTGGAAGCGTTCTCCTCGCTGCTGTCTACAATTATGTAGCTGTATTTTACATTGTTCTTAAGCAAGATTGCCCGTGGCTTAGCTCAAGCTCCTGCAAGATTCTTTTACAGATCATCTCTGCTGTTGGTATAGCCTAGAGTACGTCTGCTGCCTTTCCTCGTAGTGCTAGAACTAATGCATTTAATAACTTTATTAGATCCCATCCATTCTGATGTTAGTGTTGCTTAAAACTGAACCTTGAAGTTTTTAATTGGTGAACCACTACGGTAGCCGTGACGGAATCCTCTTGCATTTTCCTTTAATTTCTGCCACGACTATCTCTGACACTTTCATCTTTCTTAGCAGGGACAATTTGACCTCTTCCAGTTTCTCACTCTGTTGTTGCGCCTGCTGTTTTGCTTCTGTGTTTAGCTGGTGTACCTGCTATTTTGCTTCATTGCTAAGCTGTTTCATTTGTAACGTCATAGAGGACTGTTCCGATGTTTCTAGATTTTACGTTCATGGTGGTTGTGGTGTAAAGGTCCTTTTTGTTCGTTATATTGATTGGAATCTGCTGAAGTGTACTGCTGTTAAAGGTGATCGCAATGATGCCAACTCGCTTTTTTCGCTGCCAGTTTCTCGCACGTCATTTTTCACTTCTTTTTGAAGCCTTGAAGCCGTGGACAAACCTCGCTCCTCTGAATCATCTCTTAACTGCTGTGCAGTGTACGCGTTGATATTTTTCATCGCTTTCTATTGCTAAATCCTACTTCTGACAGCAATTGTTACGATTTTGCCTTCTGGATTCGTAATGGGTTTTGCAATAATAAACAACCAATGATAATATTCGACAATAAGAGGTCAAAAAGTTCACGTCTGTTTCATATAATAAGCGAGACCGGAAGAGCACCTTTTTTATATTACATTGACATTCTACATTCTTGACTTCTCCAGTATCACACTGAAGTTAAAATGACATACAAAGGTCTATTCACACCAGAAGTTTTAGATATGAATTTGTAAATTAGAAAAGAACAAAAATATCTATGACAATTTACAAATGTTACCAGTTCAAAATATACATACGTACCTCATGTAAAACTTTTGGTTTAGGTTTCATGATCGAAAAATCCGATATTCAAACCAATCTTACGCTTTTTGATTATGCAATTATACAGTAATATAACAAGTATACAAAACAAATACTAAAACTAAATAGTTTCTCGTCATGTTTACTAGAGGTTCCAATACTTTTGATTATAACTACTGATGAGGACGTTATTTTTAAGTATCATATCAGTTTTGTCTTACTTAAGGAATTTGTTTATCTCTTGTGCTTATCAGGTGCAAAACTTTCAATCTTTTCAAATATGTTGGATATTATTGAAAACCGACAACTGCAGTTAAAAACTCAACCTAAAGCACAATACAAATCTTTCAGCTTAAAATAAACACTCAACAGAGTTGAGTCCTGCCAAAACGATAAAAAAAGTTTAAAAAATTTAAAGCGATTAGTGAACAATTTAGCATCAACAAAAAGTCTGCTTTCTTATAACATTATTCAAAAAACGTAAACTTTAATATTCGGTTATATTTTTTTTTTGATAAAAAGAATTTTAAACTTTTCTATATTATCAAAAAGCTCTTGACTTATGGCAGGTAAAATTCGATAAACTATTTTTTTACTGTTTGGTTTGTTTGTTCGAAACAAAGTTGTGCTTTAGTTAAAATCAAATCGGTTTGTTTGCGTTAAATACCAACAAAAACTAATAAATTCGATAAACGAACTTAAAGAGTGGTGCTTTCTAGATATACGTATGCATATGTACGAAAAAAAAACTTGGTAAGAAAGTTTCTTTAATTTTCGTGTATGTGTGCGTATTTGTATGTGTATATATATATGAGTGTTGTATTGCTAGGCTCAAAATGAATTTTATAACTAAATAGATAGACTTTGATAAAAATATCAAAGATCAGAATTTCAAAAGTTTTTTTAGTATTCAAGAAATGTTCAAAGGTATTATCGTTCGCCGTTTGTATGTCAAATAGAGTCAAAAAGAATTTAACATTTTTTATTGTGTCTTTATGATTCTACAAAGTTAATTGTTATGCCATCGTTACAAAATAGTAGTATAGTATTAAGATGATGATTTTGATTAAATTTGAACTTTAAAGTAATTCCTTTTTGTATAGTAAAACATGCTATTGCGTGGCACCCAAATATATATATATATATATATATATATATATATATATATATATATATATATATATATATATATATATATAAATGAGTGGTGTCACCCAAAACTACTTGCATGTTATCTTTGCTTTCATACACTGCCCCGAATATTTGAAGGAGTTTTTGATTTTATCTGAGGGTACCAATTTAGTATAACTTGCAGCTTTTGACTTTTGTCTCAATATAGAAAACTTATACTTCACCCATATACTGAATATTATTTCAAAGAAATGCTGTATTATATAATTGGCCTATAGCTACACTTTTAGTGTGTTTTGCTCCAAAACAAGTGAATCTTAATTACTAATATATTTGGTTTTGGAAATTTGATCTTAGACACTTGTCTTCTGCGTAACATGGCAATATGATTTTGTAATATTTTTGTGGTAAATCCGTCGTCTAATGTTTCGCTCGTTCCTTCAGGAATATTGACAAGAATACTATCGCGGTTTAGCATACCTTTTGGCCACGTTTTGGTCACTATTTTAGATTTAACCTATCTTAAATTAACTACATTACAATACAAGTTCGCTATTAGCACTCATAACTACTCTCTATATTTATATAAACTTTTTGTTAGTGTAGTGACCAGCCTTTTTCAATTTACTTACTTCTAGCATCTGTCGAAAATTTCTCAAAATATGAAGTATATTTTGCCATTTAATGTTCCTTAAGCAGTGAGCAATTTGAATCCTTTTTAAGTATCAATTTTAGAAAAGGAAAAACTTGGATCTTTTTAGGGCTGACTCGGGAAAGATGTCCTTTTTGCGATGCTTATTATTTTTGATTTAACGGCTCTTATGATGGTGGGGGCAAACCAAGGTGGTTTCAAAACAGAAAAAGCGTTATTGCAGCTACTTAAAGGTATTACAGGTCTTCACCATACCTTGTTACCTTGGTCTTATGCCATTTAGAACCAAGATGGAAACCACCAAATTAACATCGATGCAGCTCATGACAATTGGAAGCTCATTTTTTTTATTATCTCAATGTTCAACAATTGTCAAATGCTGTATTTGAGTTCTAACAAATACATATTGCAAAAATGTGCATAGAAGACCCATCCTATATAGGGAATTCACACTGGGCATTCTGAGATTTTAAAAAGAGACCAAGATGCAATGGATTTTAGTAGGCGGCCCCACATATTTAGTAGGCCGTCCCACCAACTGAAGAGGCACAAGGTGTTGATCAGATCCATTGTTATGTTTAGGTTTGGGAGTTGGAACTTTAATGATGAGTATGAGAGATGCCTCAAGTTAGGGTCTAACTTGAAAGGTTTGTTTGATGTGTATAAAAAGTAAATCGAAGACTTTCGTAATAATCCAGTTTTTAAGGTTTTAACAATTTGACTTCTTTCACTTGATTTCTGTTACCTATAGCAATATGTTGCTATAATATTAGCGCGTATGTGTGATTTCTATACAAGCAAGTTGCTGAAAATAGCAACATCACTTTTTTTTGTGGCATAATCAAACTTCATTTTTTTGGATTTATAGTAATTTACGCTACGCTAAGATGTGGCTGAAACATTTTGAACCAAACTAGAAGGTTAGGCTTTTACTTGTAATTAAATATTAAAATTTGGAGCGTTCAGGAGCGATCGGCATTGAGGGTAACCATTTTGTAGCATGTAATTTAGCTTAAATCTTTTACAAATATTACCTTCAATAACCATTCTTCATCAACTTGTAACCAATTGGAACTTGCTTTGTTCATTCAAAGGCCTTCTGGGTGCTCTAATCACCTATTTGTAGTTATACATCGGGAAATGTCCCACTGATATTTTCTCAACATCAATACAACTGTTGCCTCATGTCACTGATTTGTAGGATTTCAACCTTCGATATAGTTTTGCAGTTGATGTGATGCAACTATATCAACTTTAAGTTGTGAACTGCTAAAATACTGTTATTAAATCATCAAATATGTTCATAAATATTTTTGCACTAACATCAGCAAGGTTATAGATTACACCGTGCTATGAGGGGGTCACCTGTATACATCCTATATAATATATAATATATGTATATGTATATGTATATATGTTATATTTAATATATAATACATATATAATATATGTATACACAGATATGTATATATATATATATATATATATATATATATATATATATATATATATATATATATATATATACATATCTGTGTATACATATATATATATATATATATATATATATATATATATATATATATATATATATATATATATATATATATATATATACATTTATATATATATATATATATATATATATATATATATATATATATATATATATATATATATATATATTTATATATATATATATATATATACATATATAAAATATATAAAAAGGAATATGAATGGTGATTGATGTATAATGAATGTAAGAGATGATAGTCCCTGTTCTTGAATTTTAAATTGTTTCGTTCAAATACGTTTGAGGAACTGTTTTTTACCATTAATCCGAATTACTCTTGTTCTGAAAATAGAAAAAACTTTTTTAATTTTAGAATTTTAGAAAAACTTTTGATGATTTATCTCCAGGATACCAGTTCAAACGATAATCGACATAATGTATAGAACACATAGTAGATTTGTTATTTTAGAATGCTATTGTGAGCTTGTCATATGGTAAACTCACCTGTGGTTATTTTGTATTTTGTAGGAGACATAAACTATAAAATCTTCTTGTTAAGTGGTGAGGGAGATTAGGTTATTGGAAATTTATGTTGGATATTTTTTGATACTGATGTTGATGGTTTTCGTAGATCCAGAAAAAATATTATAACTAGCTAAAAATAAGTGAAACATTTATGCCAAAATCAAAGTTCAGTAAATCATTAATATTAGCCCATTAGAAAAGTAGTAAACTCAAATAATATTTCACTAAACCTATCGTGAAGGATTGAAGGTTCGCTTGATAAAAGTTACCACATCGTTTAACCCCATCGGCTTTTAGATCAAAGATAAACAGTGAACTGAACACAATGCTGATGTTTTATCAAGTCAGCTATGTCCAGTTTAATACAAAGGTTGAGGACATGTTAAAGTAGAAAAAACACCATCAACCATCATGTCCTTTACGAACATTATGGATGTATGACGCGGAGGAATTAGTAGAGTCAACTGGAAATAAAATAAATAAATGGCAATTATTTAATGATTAAAACGTAGAGAAATTCGTATTTGCTACTATGGAGTATTCATGGGGATTCACAAACTTTAGTATAAATAAGACACAAATTAAAATAGACACAAAAATAGTGGTCAATTTGAATAAGGAGGTATCTAGCACCTAGCATCTAGCATCTAGCATCTAGCATCTAGCATCTAGCATCTAGCATCTAGCATCTAGCATCTAGCATCTAGCATCTAGCATCTAGCATCTAGCATCTAGCATCTAGCATCTAGCATCTAGCATCTAGCATCTAGCATCTAGCATCTAGTATCTAGCATCTAGCATCTAGCATCTAGCATCTAGCATCTAGCATCTAGCATCTAGCATCTAGCATCTAGCATCTAGCATCTAGCATCTAGCATCTAGCATCTAGCATCTAGCATCTAGCATCTAGCATCTAGCATCTAGCATCTAGCATCTAGCATCTAGCATCTAGCATCTAGCATCTAGCATCTAGCATCTAGCATCTAGCATCTAGCATCTAGCATCTAGCATCTAGCATCTAGCATCTAGCATCTAGCATCTAGCATCTAGCATCTAGCATCTAGCATCTAGCATCTAGCATCTAGCATCTAGCATCTAGCATCTAGCATCTAGCATCTAGCATCTAGCATCTAGCATCTAGCATCTAGCATCTAGCATCTAGCATCTAGCATCTAGCATCTAGCATCTAGCATCTAGCATCTAGCATCTAGCATCTAGCATCTAGCATCTAGCATCTAGCATCTAGCATCTAGCATCTAGCATCAAACATCTAACATCTAGCATCTAGCATCTAGCATCTAGCATCTAGCATCTAGCATCTAGCATCTAGCATCTAGCATCTAGCATCTAGCATCTAGCATCTAGCATCTAGCATCTAGCATCTAGCATCTAGCATCTAGCATCTAGCATCTAGTATCTAGTATCTAGCATCTAGCATCTAGCATCTACCATCTAGCATCTAGCATCTAGCATCTAGCATCTAGCATCTAGCATCTAGCATCTAGCATCTAGCATCTATCATCTAGCATCTAGCATCTAGCATCTAGCATCTAGCATCTAGCATCTAGCATCTATCATCTATCATCTATCATCTATCATCTAGCATCTAGCATCTAGCATCTAGCATCTAGCATCTAGCATCTAGCATCTAGCATCTAGCATCTAGCATCTAGCATCTAGCATCTAGCATCTAGCATCTAGCATCTAGCATCTAGCATCTAGCATCTAGCATCTAGCATCTAGCATCTAGCATCTAGCATCTAGCATCTAGCATCTAGCATCTAGCATCTAGCATCTAGCATCTAGCATCTAGCATCTAGCATCTAGCATCTAGCATCTAGCATCTAGCATCTAGCATCTAGCATCTAGCATCTAGCATCTAGCATCTAGCATCTAGCATCTAGCATCTAGCATCTAGCATCTAACATCTAGCATCTAGCATCTAGCATCTAGCATCTAGCATCTATATATGTTTTGCAAACTTAACACGTTTTGGTCATTTTCTCCATTTCTTCCTTCATATTTGGCAATCATAATTTTTGGATTTTTACCCCTACGGCTCTCGGATGTTCTACTATTTCGAAGAACAATTGAAGAATATTATTTTGTAATTACTATTTCTGTAATAACATTCAATAAAAATTTACTAGCCGCAAAAAAGCCTAAGCTGCTTCACATTTTGAGGTACTGAGGCATTGTTAATCATCACAATTTTACTTGGGCTTGGTTTCTACATCCACTTACAACTTACAATGTGACTTAGATATTGCATTTCACGTTTAAAAAATAAACATTTATTTTCATTAATATAGGAAATTCGTACTCAGAAAGATTTTGAAACACTGCAACCACATTACGTTGACATTTTTTTTTATCTGCTTCTGTTATTGTAAGATAATCATGAAAATCAACCCACTTATTACTTGACACATTAAAATTTACGCAGATCCGGATACTTTTATCCTTTTTTGAACTTACACAGTAAGGCAAGCACATTCGCTGAGCGAAATCAACACACCCGACTCGATCATCTTTCTCAGTTCCACCACTACCTTTAAGTTCAATGCGTATATCACCGTAAGTGGCTTACAAAATATCGGCTTTGCATCTCCCTTCCTTCAATGCAATAACTGCTTTAAAATGTTACATGGAAGAAAGCTCAGTTAAAATACAGAAGAATGCAAAGGGGGTTAGGTAAAGGAGATTTTGCAAAGGGGTTATACAAGGAGGTTATTCAAAGGGGGTTAGGTAAAAGGGGTAAGGTAAAGTTGGTTAGATGAAGGGGGTTTTGAAAATGGGGGTTAAGGAAGGGGGTTAGGTGGAGGAGGTTAGGTAATCTGGTAGACTACGATATCAGGTAAGAGACCGGCAATTTAACACTATCGGCTTATTATTATTTAAATGACTTACTTTGATGATCATGGAAGGACCACAACATCCAGTTGCGTAGTTATTATAATAGGACTGGTGTTTAACTAGGTTCAAATGACTTTAAATATTACAATTCCGTATCAGTATTCCGTATTATCAATTCCGTATCTAAAGCAGCAAAATCAACCAAATGCAAACCACAACCGTCAGCAATACACGAAAAGACCTCCGAGAAACAAAAGTAGCTCAGAAAACTAAGGTTTAACGGTTATTTCGTTTGATTTTAGTGTTAAATGATTTTATATGATTGTGTAATTTATAAACATAGTTATACCTAGTTTGTGCATTTAGTTCAAATAGCATTCATTTTATACAATTTCACAATTGTATAATTAAATCGCAAATGTGTGTTATGTCATTAAAAGTTTTGAAAGAAATATAATCTGTTTAAATATGTAACGAATCAACCTACACAAACCTAACATATCATTTCAACATAAAATATGATCTTAAAAAAAAATCATTAAATTACTCCCACGTGCCCTTTTCACCGTAAATTGTATTTCTTTTATCCTTAAAAAAAAATTCCATCTTTCATTCATGTCCAAACCTAAGCAAACAATAATTAAAATTAGAAATATTCTCCTGCAGCATAACATTTTTTATTTTTATAATTTAAATCAATTTATAATATTGTCAACATAAAATTTTATCATTTTCCCTCAGCTCCACATTTTCAATCGGAAAATGTAGCATGGGGCACACGTAACCCATTTATATTCATACATTTCAAATGACTAAAGTTACCTTTATAATGTTTGTGCCTATGTGTGTGTGTGTGTATATTAACATTAGTATAAGAAATTAAATTTTTCATTAGAATGTTATCATAAAAATCATAAATCTTTTCGTTTTGGTACACATATAGATATACAACATATACAACATATTATTATAGAGGATTCACAAAATATACATACATCTTTTGTTAAGGAAAATACCTTTGAGACCAACCAATCATTTGAATACATTACGTACGAGAAATTTTTACGTTTCGGGTTCATGTCGTAAGAAAACCAAACAAAACGAACATTCGATGTGGCAGCATCACCACAAACGTATATATGAAATATTCTCTTTCCTTTATCAGTTCGAAGCCTGTTTGCATTTCGAAAATTTTCCATTTGTACCTTGAACGGGGAAAATTTATAATATTTTCTTTTCATTTTTTTAATTATCACCAGAGGAATACTTTTTTTTTTGTATTCGTGTGTGTGCGTGTAGATATGTGCGTTTATATAATAATAATAATAAGCGGTTGTAACAGGCCATTGCTGGTCCGTACCGTGTCAACAATCTGGCTTCATCGGTTTTGATCCCAAGCTTGCTCTTCGTATTGTTCCCGATAAGAAAGTGATCAAAAAAGAGAACTTTACCGCCGCTTTTCTCTAGCCTCCAAAATGTGTAGATTGGTCATTAAGGCTTAAACTACCGAGCAACGGGCGCAGTGTTTAAAGCTGTGGTGTTTGGGACGGGAGGTATCGGGTTCGAATCCCAACGGGGAAGGGTTGCAAAAATAATTTTTCATTACCCGATTACGATCGGTGATGACGAAGAACACAACTATGACCCCCTGTTGGAGTGCAGAATCCATGGGCCGAACCATCGTCCATGTCAGTACAGGCTGATTGGAGCAATGCAATGTGCAGATGGATTAAAGTCGAACCTGTATTCGTGCGTCCTCGATTTGGCTAGTGACGGTGTCCAGTAGGACGTAAAAAATTATCCGCGGAAGTGTTGGGGCCGAAGCCCCAGAAAAGATTGCAGGGTTAAAAAACTGCATCATTAGAAAGGTTTCCAACCTAATCTAAATGAAAAGCTTTAGGCAAATATAAGCCTATTATAAGTTTTTGTCCTGGTTCTATGGTGAGATTAATTCCACATAGCATTTCGTTGAGCGGGTAAAAGTGATGCTACCTCTACATGCTCTTAATTTTGAGTTTAATTAAGGTGGCGGTCTCTTGATGTGGGTTGCAGCAGCCAAGTAGGACCGAGCCTTTAAAGGGAAAGTAATTAAAGTTTCCACGAAAAAATTTCTGCGCAATTTTTGCGGTTCGATTACCCACAACAGTATTCTGCCACCTTGGGCGGCTTGCTAACTAATCGTATACACCCTGGAAATCTGTTAAGGCGTAAGTTGGCGTAAGATTCGATAAAGATTCTATTGCTTAATAGGCACTACCTTCATTTTTGATGAGATTAATTTTGCCAGTACTTCGTCATCGAGATTTGTAATACGGAAGAATTCAACAATTGCATAAGATTGGCATGCATCGAAGAAAATATGATTTTATATTGTGGACCCTTTGTCTGCTTTTATATAACTGGGAATAGAGATATAGTAAAAAAATTCTTAATTATTTCTTATATAGTCGACTAAATGATTCATTTTTTGGGAGGAAGGAGATCATTCCAGTCCAGGTGGTCCGTCAGGTCAAATAATCGACTATAGATTCAGATAGCACCACTGTTAAAGCAATAATATTAATAAAAAACCAGGTTTTCAGGTCATTGCTTGCCCACTCCAAATAAACATATTAGCTCCATTAGAGGCGATCTCGAGCTTGTTCTTCGTATTCTTCTAGAAAAACCAACGAAGACACATGGTTTTCTAACCCCCTGGAGTCATTGTCGTTGACAACAACCTATGTTCCTGCCAAATGGGGTTCACCTCTCAGAGATCGCAGCACCATTCGTTCAGGATCGGCCTGCAGAACGTGACAGAGCTAGCGTACTTGCTGTCCTTTTATATCATGATCGAGATCAGGAATTTTCATTTAATTTCTAATCTCGTGGTTGAATAAAACTTGGAAAGTGTAATCATCATCGCGTTTGGGTCATATACCACAAGCATGATTCTTCTCTCAAATGTTATTAACCATCTTTTATACTCATCCGTCAGGGTTAAACTTTCATATCCATACATGACAATAGTCACCCGCTCAATTTATTTGGACATTATATTGTAACCACAACATTTTTAACTGACTCCGCATGTGATTTTGGATTAGGAGTACACATCAATCAGAATTGAACTTTTAGTATGCACAACCGGGCACGAGTACCCCTAAATATACAGCACGCAAAATTATTTCGAAATTGAGGTTTGAAGCCCTGCAAAAACTGTGATAAACTACCGAATACTAGTGTAATAAAACGATATTGAAGGCTTCTGAAAGTCTTAAAGCTCAATTGCAAGCGTTTAGTCCGGAAATACCGATATATGAGGTTAACGCTTTCCTAAATTTGGTAGCTACGAAGTGGGAAGAATTCCAAACTGTTAAAAGATCACACAATGATAAGTTTGATGCATGATGCAAATTTAGAGCGGTAGAAAAATTTGAAGATTGGAAAAACTGCCTGTTGAAGAAAACGCCCATCATGGCAAACATACTACAAATTATCTATTCTTAAATCAAAGTCAATTCTTAAAGCAATTTCCTACGGTAAGCAAACGGGAAAATGATGTCCGTTTACCTAGGGTTAGCATTCCTTAATCCAGTTTTAAATCTTCAGAATTCTCGTCATTACGTGATCTGTTTGAAGCATCGATTCACAATAATAGTATAATATATCAAGCGTGCACAATCTTCAATATTTAAAGGGACTTGTTAAAAGGGAAGCCTTTGCCCTTAATAATCATTCAACAGTCGCGGAAGCAAATTATGATGAAGCGTGATGGGTTAAAATACCAAACCAGACACGATGAGCGGAAACACGTAGTATATTCTCTGTTAAGACAGGTTTTTGATCCGCCAAGGCTACATCTAAGTTGTGCCAAGTCATTTCGTCAACTAGTTGACACTTCTGGTGAGGCAATAAGAGATAAATGGTTATAATTTTAAATGTTCCTTAATTCATATTCTTTGAAATAAATTGAGGAACGAGTCGAAGGAAGCTCGGGCTCATGAGACAGCAGTAAGTGGATTTCTCTAAGTTAAATCTGTTGTTTAGTTTCTTGATCAAAAGATGTGATGCTTCAAACCCAAGTCATAACCATCGAAGAGAATTAATGTTTTGGTATCTCAATTTAATAAATTTTTG